>VMDO01034583.1:0-16794 GCA_007922755.1 Pedetes capensis
GGGCTCCCTGCCACCCTTCACATCTGTCCTGTGCCAGAAGAGAAAGGTTAAGGGGTTAGTGGTCAAGCTCCTCCATGCACTAACTGGGCCAGTCACCCAGCTTCTCCGAGCCCAGGGTCTTTTTTTAATTTGCAAGCCACAACCTACATGTTCTGGTTTTCCAATCTCTGATAGTATTCCCTCTCCCAAAGGAACTCTCAAGCAGGTGATTGGTACCTGGAAGGTGAGTATTTGTTTTACTTAGCCCTCAGCCCAACATGTGGGCATCATACACTATCTCCTTCAAGGTCCCCATGCTCGCCTGCATTCTTGCCAATCTGCTGGAGCAACACTTCCACTCAGCACCTCCTGTCACTGTGCTGCCTGTGATCACTCCACCCAGGCACAGTGAGCTCTCAGTCCTGTTCACCCAACAAGTGCTGCTGGGGCTCAACAGAGGGCTGGCAGCAGCAGAGGGGCTTCGCCTGGACCCTGCCCCTCTTTAGTGACAACTGCAAAGCTCTCTAAGTTACCATTAAAACTCAAGGCTTCTATTCTTTCTTTTTAACAGTTTGGAAATCAGTTGGACAATGGAAAGAACAAGGTCTCACTGAATCCCAGAGCAGAAGCTTAACAGGTAGTAGTACACTAACTAAAAGAAATTACCAATAAAAAAAGAAAGTATTTGCCCTAAACCATATATGTGCATCACTACACATTGCTCATATTCACCTCCCCCATTGTACACCCCACCTGCACATGACCCCCATCCCCTCTAGATCCCTTTCCTCCACACCAAGGTCCCTTTTATCCTTGCACATCTTGTTTGTATGTGTGTGTGTGTACGTGTGGTTTAAATCCAGACTCTGCCTTTAAGCAAAAAATATGTGATATTTCTCTTCCTGTCCCCCATTACTCTATATTATTGCTCCCTCTATCTTCTCTTTAATCCCCTTTCTCCTCCTACATAATGCCCCTTCTACTTTTGTGACATATATATTAAAATATTGAATATATATTGAAATCTAACATCCACATATGGGAAAAAAACATGCAATGTTTGTCTAGGTCTGTCTTATTTCACTTAATGATTTCTAGTTCCATTCATTTCCTTGCAAATGTCATAATTCATCCTTCTTTATGGCTGAATAAAACTCTACGGTGTGTATATATGTGTGTGTACATATGTGTGTATATGTATGTATGTGTGATGTATATATGTTTTCTTTATCCATTCATCTGTTGATGGACACCTAAGTTGATTCCGTATCTTAGCTATTGTGAATAATGCCACAATAATCATGGATAAGCAGTAATCTCTATGGTGTGTTGACTTATGTTCCTTCAGATATATACCCAGGTATGGTAGAGCTGGGTCATGCTATAGGTCTATTTCTAGTTTTTTGAGGAGCCACCATACTGATTTCCATAGTTGCTACATTAACTTCCATTTTCATCAGCACTATATAGGAATTCCTTTTTCCCTACATCCTCAACATTTGCTGTTGTTTGTTTTGTTAATGCTATCCATTCTGACTGGTGTGAGATGGTATCTTAATGTAGTTTTGATTTGCATTTCCCTGATGGCTAAGGATGGTGAACACTTCTTCATATGATTGTTGGTCATTTGTATTTCTTCTTTTGAGAACCATTCAATACATTTACTCATTTTTGATTGGATAATTTGGTTTTTGATGTTTGAGTTCTTTATATATTCTAGATATTAATCCCCATCTGATATATAGCTGGCAAGGATTTTCTCTCATTCTGTAGGATGTCTCTTCACTCTGTTAGTTGTCTCCCTTGATGTGCAAAGGCTTTTTAATTTCGTGCAATCCCACTTATCAGTTCTTGCTATTGTTTCCTGAGCTACTGAGGTCCTTTTTAGAAAGTCCTTTTCTATGCCTATATATTGAAACATTTTACTTATGTTTTCCACTAGCAGTTTCAAATTTTCACATCCTACATTAAGGTCTTTGATCCATTTTGAACTGATTTTGTACAGGGTGAGAGAGAGGGATCTGGTTTCAGTCTTGTACATGAAGATATCCAATTCCCCCAGCATCATTTGTTGAAGAAGCTATCTTATCTCTAACTTATATTTTTGGCATCTCTGTCAAGCAGCAGGTGGTTGTAGCTACATGGGTTTATTTCTGGATCCTCTATTTTATTCCATTGATATGTGTGTTTTTGCGCTAGCACCATGCTGTTTTAATTACTATGGCTCTGTAGCATAATTTGAAATCAGGTATTATGATAGCCTCTGCATTGCTCTTGCTGCTCAAGATTGCTTTGGCAATTAGGAGTCTTTTGTGCTTCCATATGAATTTTAACATTTTTTTTTCCTGTTTCTGTGAAGAACATCATCGCAATTTTGATGGGGATTGCATTGAACCTGTAGATTGCTTTTGATAAGATAGCTATTTTCACCATATTAATTCTTCTGATCCATGAATATGGGCAATCTTTTGTCAAAGTCCTTTTCTGCCTCTATTAAGATCATGTGATTTCTCCCTCTGAGCTTATTAATGTCCTATATTACATTTGACTTGCATATGTGGAATCACCCTTGAATTCCTGTAATGAAACCAACTTGATCATTGTTGTTAGGTACCACTGAGGTGAGTCCCACTCATACTGACCCTCACACAGTTTTCAATGGCTGATTGTGTTTAAGACTGCCCATCAACAGAAGAATGGATAAAAAACTATGGTACATATACATAATGAAATACTGCTCAGCAATCAAAAAAAAAAAATGAAATAATGCCATTTGCAGCAAAATGGATGGAATTGGAGAAAATTATTTTAAGTGAATGAACACAGGCCCAAAAAGAGAGATACCACATGTTCTCACTCATATGTGGGAGCTGAATCAAAATTAAAAGAAGGAAAAAATCCTATACAGAAATCAGAACATAATAAAAAGCTAAAGTCAACTTAGCAGAGAAGGGACAATTTAGGGAGCAGAAAGAATGAGGGAGGGATCTAGCAAAAGGAAGAAATGATGGGAGAAGAAAGAAGGGAGAGGAGGAACAAGAAGGAGTAAGAAATGAGAGAGAAGGCGACCTCAAAGTAAACAGCCCAACTTCAATAGTTTGGGAAATAACTATAATAATCCCAATAATCCCAAAGAACGGTAATAATACAAATGGGATAGAAAATTCATGTAATATTACTGACAATGTAAAAAGATAGATCACTACAGAAAAAGTTTCAACCTTAAACATAATTGGGATCCAAGTATATATAGAAAAATATTCCCACAAAAAGACATGAAAGTGGAAGAGAGACCTTTGGTGGGGGGGTGGGGAGGAGGGAAGAAGTGCACAAGAGGGTAAGGGGGAACTTATCTGTGCAATGTACAATGAAACGCATATATGGAAATGCCACAATGAAATGCATGCCAGAATGAATCACATTAAGATGTACATTAAAATTTTTCCAATTAAAAAAAAAAGATTGCTTCAGGAGTGGACTGCCACATCCTTCTCCCATTTTTGTGGTGCTGAGGATCAAACCCAGGGCCTCGGAGAGTGCAGAGCAGCACTTTACCAACTGGGCTAAACCCCAGCCCCAACTTGATCATAGTGTATAATCTTTTAATGTGTTGCTAAAGTTGATTTGCAAGTATTTTATTAAGGACTTTTACATTTGTGTTCATCAGGGAAATTGGTCTGTAGTTTTCTTGTATCCTTATCCACTTTTGGTATCAGGATAATAATGGCTTCATAGAATGAGTTTGGTAGTGCTCCTTTCATTTCTATTTTAAGGAGTAGTTTGAGGAGCATTGGTGTTAGTTCTTCTTTAAAGGTTTTGTAGAATTTGGCAGCTAGGTTTTTGAGTTAGAAGAGTAATTTTTTCCTAATTCTTTTTAGTTCATCCTCCTATGAAATTTATTTTTTCCTGAACTCTTGTCATTGAGACTGTATTTTTTCTTCTGTGTATGTGTTATTGCTGTTGTTAGGAACTGTCGAGTTGGGTCTGACTCATAGCAACCCTCACATGATTTTCAATGGCTGATTGGGGATTGCTTTGGGAGTGGATTGCTATGTCCTTCTCCTGTTTTTGTGGTGCTGAGGATTGAACACAGGTCCTCAGAGAGGGCAGAGCTCCTTATTCTTTTACTCTCAGAGCTCCTTTAAAGATCTCTGACACTTGCTGGGGAAGCCATTTAATTCTATTTCTCCTGCATCTCCCAACTCTTGTTTCAGGAGTTGTAGGTCTCTGGTCTCCTACTGGCTAATTTCCTTCCCCCTTCAGTCTCCTTCCAAGCCCTGTTTATTGTGAGCCTCTTGGATGCCAGTACAGGGGAATGGGGCAGGGAAGGGAGACAAGTAACCAAGACCTGCTGTCCTGAAGCATAGGGTCTAACAGTTCTCCTACTCTATGGAGCCTTTTCTAGTGGGAAGCAAGCAGTAGTTGCTCAATGAACACTGGTTAATAATGGTATCCTTCTAGTAATATCTAAAAGGATCCTTTTTTTTTTTTTTAGTACTTAGGAGTTGAACCCAGGGCCTCACACATACTTTACAAGTGCTCTGCCACTGAACTGTATCCCCAGCCTCTTCTTTTATATTTTACCTTGAGACAGGGTCTTGCTAAGTTACATAGGCTGCCTCTGGCCTCAAACTCATGATCCTCTTGCCTTTATCTCCTGAGTTGTTGGGATTATAGGTGTGAGCCACCATGCCCAGCTTTAAAAGGATTCTTAGTCATTGATTTCATTAATATTAATTCCACTCAATTCCATTAAAATTTGTTGCCTGCTGTGCTGAGGCAGAATGTTATTATGTCACCTAATTTACTTTAAAGTATTAATCACATCAGTGGGACAATCTACACAGATGTCAGCTAGGTCAAGGTTTCACTCAAGCATTCCAGCAAGGCTGCACTGCCCATCAGTGGTTAGCTGGCCTTCCTGGCAGAAAGCTCATTTCCAGAGGGAACAACTATAAGTGTTCTGTACCATCGTCTTTATCAACAATGTGCACTTTGCTTATCCTTTGTTAAAATAGTAGCTTCCTGACTAGCAATGATGAGTATGATAAATGGATCACTGTGGGTAAAGCTAAAGGCATTCAAGACACATCGATGAGCACATGGATGGGCTCATGGGTGTGCACAAGAGACATTCCCCACCATCTCATGCACTTTTGAGGTAATCAGTGTGATCTGTACTCTTTACCTATTGGGCTGATGCCCAGAGCTAAGACCCCTCCATGGACCTGACCAATATGAACCCTGGAAGCTTCTGTTTGCCTGATGCTGGTGGGCCGGGTGGGGAGCAGGCAGGGTGGTATCAGTACCCTGCCTAAGGAAACAAGGGATTTCCCTCTCATGAGCTGTCATGGAAATATGGCTCAGAGTACCCAGGAGACCAAAGAGCTAAGATTCTCAACCCTGCCAAACACTTTATTGTGTGTTTCTTTGATGATAAGAATTAAGTTAATAAGTGCTTACAAGTATGGCAGAATCTGGTCTGAGACTCATATTCACTATAATGTAGTAATGGATTTATTGGAGAACCAACCTACAGCTCTCATCATTTGAAGCTCCTTGTTGTTGTTGTTCTTGTTGTTAGGTGCTGTCAAGTCGGTTCTGACTCATAGCAACCCTATGTACAATAGAATGAAACATTCTCCAATACTGTGCCATGCCTAACACCATTGTCAGTGCTTCTCTGCTATTTTCAGGGTTTTCAATGGCTGATTGTTTCGGGAGTGGGCTGCTGGGTCCTCCTCCCAAGCCTACAGCATTTTGTATTCCCAGGTGGTCTTCCATTCCAGGACTAACCAGGCTGGCCCTGCTTAGCTTCTGAGATCAGATGGAACCAAAACCCAGGGTGGTATGGCTATGGACTTTAAAATCCTAGGGGGTATTAAATGGAACCAGAGCTTCCTGTAGAAATAATTAATGCCACAGTTGGGCCAGGGAAGTGCAAGTTGACACTGAGATATCTTGTTATGCTAAATATCTACGTGTGTATGCGTGTGTGTGCACATGTGTGCATGTATGTGTGTGTGTGTACGTGCATATGTGTAGTAGTGATAATAGAACCCAGGGCCACATGCATGCTAGCCAAGCACTCTACCTTTGAGACACATCTCCAGCCCATGTCAAAATTTTTTAAAGTGCTCAAAAAACTGATCAAAAGGACATAGAAGGATGCCTATATTCCGGAGGACAATGCAGTTACATTTTCCCCACTTCTCCCACTGAATACTACTAAAAACCTGTACATTGTCCATGAAACAAATATAAGACAATTCTGAAATGTAGAGGGAAGGCCAGCTAGGGAACATGGGAGCCAAGGAAAGACACACTGAGTTCCCTGGTGTCTTGTAGCCTCACATATATGGATGCTGGAGAAGCCAGCAGGTCAGAAATGCAAAGAGGAGCAGACAAAACCCTGACAAAACCTGCTCTCTTTAACCAAAGGTCTAGGAAAGGGGCAGCCTAACACGATGGGAAATTCTTAGCTAATAACTGCTTTACTCCAGCCAATTCCCACACAAAAACTGTGTTTCCAACCCCATCCATGTAAGCAAGGGCCAGGTGGAGAGCCTAGGCTTCTGCCCTGGCCAGCCAGTGATGAGCTGCCCCAGCCCCAGTGGGGTGGCATCAGGGAGGGCAAAGTGGGAGCCAGAACTTTCATTCCTGCCCAGCAGCAATGAGGACCCTGTCCCGGGTGCCAGTGTGGACCTCGTGGGAGACTGGACTTCCACCACTGCCTGGTAGTAGTGAAGACCCCTCCTCCTCCTGTGTGCCAGAGCAGTACCACAGAGGCCAGCAAAAGCAGAAGGTTTCAATAAGACCTGAAATCCCGTAACAGAATACCCCAAATCTGAAAGTTTCAAACAAAAATAATTTGTCGTACCAATAATCAGAAAAATCTCATGCTGGATGAATAGAAAAAAGTCCTTGAGATGACAGAGATGTTGTAACTAACTAATAAAGATTTTAAAGTTGCCATCATAGAAATGCTCCAAGGAGCACTTGCAAAATGCTTGAAACAAGTGACAAAATAAAAGGACTCAGCCAAAGGAAGAAAAAGTCTTGGTAAAGAAAGAGAAAATATAAGAAAAGAACAAGATGGGAATTTTAGAACTGAAAAGTACAAAGAAGGGGCTCAACAATAAAGTGCAAACAATAAACTTGAACAGAAAGAACAGCAGGAAATACACAATCCAAAGACAAAGAAAACATAAACTGGAAAACAGAGCAAAGCTTCAGGCTATAACAAAAGGCTATAACAAAATAACTGACACTGCCATCCTTGGATTATAGAAGGAAAAGAGAAGGAGAGTAGGGCAATAATAATAATGATGATGATGATGATCATGATGATGATGATGATGATGATGATGGAATGTGTCACCAGCACAACTACCTTAAAACAAGAGCTAAAGGAAGTTCTCTAAAAAGAAAGAAAGCATATAAAAAGGGATCTTGGAATATCAGTGAGGAAGAAAGTACACTGTAAGCAAATATGTGAACAAGGACAACAGATTTTCCTTTTCTCCAAAAGATATTTGAGATGTTAAATTATAAGACAGTGCAATGTAGCTTTGAAAGTATGCAGGAAAATAGTTAAGACAATTATACACTTGAGAAGGTAAAGGGATAAAAGGTGATGTAGAGTTTCTACATGTCCCTCAAACTATTAATTTGACAATATCAGTAGACTGTGATAAATTATGTAAATAAATTTGTAATGCCAATAGCAATCACTAAAAAAACTATATGAGTCAGGCACAGTGGCACACACCTGAAATCCCAGCAACTTGGGAGGCAGAGGCAGGAAGATCTCAAGTTTGAGGCCAGAGGCAGCCTGTGTAACTTAGCAAGACTCTTTCACAAGATAAAAAATAAACAAAAGGGGCTGGAGTTGGCAAACTGCTTGAAAGTACAAGGCCCCGGGTTCAACCCCCAAGTACTGCAAAAAAAAAAAAAAAAAAAAAAAGAAAAAGAAAAAGAAGAAAGAAAGAAAGAAACCCTAAAGGACACATTTAGTATTCATGTATTGGAAGATTCAACAGAATAACACATTTTTTTCTCCCCAGATCAATAGGTTTAAAATAATTCCTATCAAAATCCCAAAAAGATTATTTGTAGATATAGTCAAAATTATTCTAAGATTTACATGAGAAAGGAAAGAAATTGAAGGAACTAAAGCAATTCTGAAAAATAATAAAGCAGATGGAATCAATCCACCCCATTCCAAGCCTTATTAAATAACTATAATATAACCAAATCTAGAGGAATCTGCAGAAAATTATAGAGTGAAAAAACATCAATCTCAAAGGGTTCCAATGATAGGATTCCATTTTTTAGATACTTCTTTAACTGACAAAATCATCATTTAAGGCAATAGATTAGTATTTATGAGAGATTGGGCTGGGATTTAGCTCAGCAGAGCGCTGTGCTGCAGTCTCTGAGGTCCCAAGTTCAATTCCCAGCACCGTAAAAATGGGAGACGGACCTGGCAATCCACTCCCAAGGCAATCCCGAAACAGTCAGCCATTGAAAACCCTATGAGGTTCGCTATGAGTCGGATACCGACTCCACGGCACACAAAAACAACAACAATATGAGAGATTAGAAAAAGAATGGGGGATGGGAGGGAAGTGGGTATAGCACTAAAAGGCCAATAGGAGAGAACCTTAGGTGATGGAAATGTTTGGAGTTTCAGCTGTATCAATGCCAGTATCTTAGCTTAGTGAAGATGTTATAGTATGGTTTGGGACGACATTATCACTGGGGAAACTGGATAAAGCATCCATGGAATTTCTCTTTTCTTTTTCTTTTGTTTTTGTTTTTGTCTTTTGTTTTGAGGCAGGGTCTCATTGTTTGAGACAGGCCTGGTACTCGTTATGTAGTCCAGGCTGGTCTCCAACTCACAATCCTCCTGTCTCAGCCTCCTGCACGTTGGGATTACAGGTGTGTACCACCTTGCCCAGCTCTTTTGAACCCAGACAACAGCCTGTAATGTAGAAGACAAACAAAAAGTTACAGGGGCAAAAACTAAAGAGTATCTACTTCTGGTGAGCAGGCTGGGAAGATTTCACAGGGATGGTGACATTGAAAGTGGGCCTGAACAATGGAAAAAGCAAATGTGTTACTCTGTACCCCACCAACATTTAACAATAAAGGTGGAAAAAAAGGAACCTGAAAAGTTCCATCTTTTAAAGGTGCTGCCTTTTTAAACACAAATCACTTAGCACAAGGTTTCCAAATGGTAATCCAAAGTAACTTTTGATGCAAAGCTTTCAACCCATCAAGACAAAACAAAGAAAATAACTATAACTGTGTGTGTATGCATGTGTTCATAACTGCCTTTCTAGGTCTAATGGATAATCCTACATTTTTAGTGACAAAAATTCCTTTGATATCTAAATAATGGCACATCATATGTAGTTATTGTTTTGTTTATGCCCTTATTTGCTACAATTAAAAGTTAGCAAATATTTTTTAAAAAATAGAAAAGAAAGAAGAAAAAAGAAAGTGTGCCTTAGCAGCTAGGTCAGGACTTCACAGGCAGAGGCTGGGGTGAGTGGTAAGTACATTTTTGTCTCAGGTAACAGATTTAAGCTGACAGCCCAAGCTATGTGTAGGAGATGGTAAATATTCCTGGGAAAAGGGCGTGTAGGGCTAAAGTGCGGAGTAGGGCTTGAAAAGGATACCCTGACAAAGCTGTGAAGCGAGAAGGTTCCAGGGTCTCTGCCATGTCCTGTGTGCAGTGGGAGAATCTCTGGAAGTTTCTGAGTGGGCTGTGGCATGGCTGGGTTCTTGTTTGAAATTCTGCTTTGCGATCACTTGAGAAGTTAACCTAGTAATTATCCCTTCCCAGGGGATCTTCCATGGAAAGGCCAAGCACATATACCTGGGCACGTCTTCTCTGTTTTCAGTATCCCCACATGAAGGGTGGTGTTGCAGTCCGAATGTGAAATGCCCTACAGACTCATGTTTCTCGAATGTCTGGTCCCAGGGCTGGTGGCACTATTTTGGGAGGTTCTGGAAATTTTAGGAGGTAGAGCCTCCTTGGAGGAAGGCAGTCCCTGGGGGTGCGTCTTTGGGAGTATATTATCCCTGGCCCTGTCTTGTCTCTTTCTCTGCTTTCTGTCTGCAAGAAGTGAAGAGCAGCCTGTTGCACACTCCTGCTGCCATAACGCTCTGCCCAAGCATGTGGGGCCAAACAACCACGGAGTGAACCCCCTAAAGCTGTGTGTCAAATAAATCTTTCCTCCTTTAAGTTGGTTATGAGTGGTATTTTGTCACAGCAACAACAACAATAAAAGGACTAATACAGGTCGTGATCAAAAATTCCAGTGACAGGTAAGGCTGGCTGGGGCCATCATACAGACACACATGCACAGACGGAGGAACGTAGCTTCCAGGCCTGGACTGGCGGTCAGAGCAGGGCATCTGGCAGGCACTCTGGCATCCCTGCAGGGGAGTGGTCAAAGGGACAGGAGGGGAGCTGGCTAGCATGTCAGTCAGAATCTCCACTGGCTACGGTCCCAAGGGCCCCAGCTGCTCCAAGCATTTACCCTATTAACTGCAATCTGTGGCCCAAGAGCAGGACTGAGGCAGTGGTAGGCAAAGGAGATAAGAGTGTCTTAACAGCCAGTCCCAGGACTTTGCTGCCCCTCCTACCTCGGGTTTTCTCCTCCCTAGACTACCTACCCTCAGCTTCTTTATCTCTGGCTGGCTCTACAGGACCAAAGACTTCTTCATGGTGGGCAAAGCCACCTTCAAAGTAAGGCTTCCTGCCCACACTTGTGGTACCATCTGTGCTTTACACTGCACAGTCAAGGTGCCCCAGGTGGTCAACGCAGGACTGGACTTGAAAATGAACAATGAAAGTTACAGATGGGCCACCATATTTCTCTTGCTTTACTATGCTAACATTTGCAGATGTAACAAAGAGAGATGAAAGTTTTAATTCACTTCTTAAAAGGATACTATAATCAAATGGGTTTTATTGGTGTTTCTATCTTATTCCATCTAACTAGTCTGAGAAGATGCATCCTCCTCCCATGTGTAGTAAGGAGGAGAAAGAATGTGTTTTTTATACGAAAGTCTCCTTTCATACATTAAAACTTTCAACTCAAATTGATAAGAAAGTTATTTGAAGATGTGGCTGAGACTGAAATAACCAAGACAAAAAGGGCGGCCGTATCTGGGAGAAAAAAACCTATTTTTAGCAATAGGCCTGGCCTGAGATACCTCCGAGGCAATAGAGGTGAAGCTGCTGCTGAAATGCACGTGCTTGTGGATCTCGCTGCCATTGGCTGTCAGAAGCCAATCCCCAAACTCCTGGTCTTTGCCACCTGACTGGTTGCTGTGACTCTGGTTGTGCAGGAGCTCGGCCAGATCCCAGTGGTAGGATGGTGTGGCCCCGACCAGTGCGATGAGGATGGCCTCTGTGGCCACGTAGAGCTGAAAGAGCAAACACACAAAATCAGATGCTGCAGGCATCAGCCATGCATGTGGAAAACTCAGAAAGCTGCAAGCCCTGAGTGATGTTTCTTACTTTCGTGTTTTTATTAGCTACAGAAACCCAGGAGAAACACACAAAAGGGAAGCTTCTCGCGCTACAAGAAATAAGGCCATCAGCAGTCAGCTTGCAGAGCACTTTCTGCTGGTTCGGAGGATTCCCCATCCCATCGGGGATATATCTGATGGTGAGGACTCTGAATATATGGCTCAGTCCTGGGGCAGAGGCCACATTATGGGCTGTGACTGAAAACACTTGCATTCCAGCTACTTCCTCCTCAACACTGTATCTTCAGCTCAGGTAACCAGGCACCAGTGGCCAGGAGTATCTTGGCCTTGGACTCCTGATCTAAATAAGACACTATCTGTGGCATAGTTGAGTGTCTCAGAAAACAGTATATGAAATACTGCTTTAGTAAAGCAGGTAAGCATATGTACTTGAGTAATACTCTCTTGAAATATAACATACAACTCATAGGATTTAAAGAAATTCAAAATCCCAAGCGAAGATATTCATCTTATAACCTTTGTTATTATTGTTGTTGTTGTTAAGTGCCATCAAGTCATGTCTGACTCATAGTGACCCTCACAGGGTTTTCAATGGCTGACTGTTTTGGGATTGCCTTGAGAGTGGATTGACACATCCTTCTCCCATTTTTGCAGTGCTGGGAATCGAAATCAGGACCTCAGAGACTGTACAGTGGCACTCTACCAACTGAGCTAAATCCTAGCCCTTATAACCATTAGCTGTATTTAATCTTGGTTTACTCTAATTATAATTATCCTCCCACAAAGAAAAAATATTTCATCCATTCATTCAAGAAATATATATTCAATAGTGAATCAATATGCCAGTTGTTACTGATTGTCCTAGACTCTGTAGCTGCTCACAATTGGGCTTATAAGCTGTTGAGCCTTATCCAGCCTTTGTATGCTATGGATTTCCCTTGATATTAGCTCTCATTGTTAGATAAGTATTTCAAGCTTAACATTTATTAAGAAAACACATACAGTATCATAATCAGCTTGCTCCAGAGTGAGAAAATCTTATTTTAAGAATCTACCCTATTAACTTTGAACTTCGTTATCTTAAAATACCTTTAAATAGAGTAAGTATCTAAAATAACACAAAATATGTTTCTGGAGCATGTGGTAATGAGCTGACCGAGGCACATAAAGATAGAGAGTCTAAGCAAAGCTTCCTCTTTGGTCTGGAGAGAACTCCAGATGGGGGCTCCTTCCACACCATTCTGGAGGGGCATATGCAGCTAAGTGGATAAGCTAAAGACCCAAAGGCAGAGTCATTAATCATCACTAGATGATGGAATTACTATCAAGGAAAGAGAAAAGGAGTCATGACATTGTACGCTTCATAACAGAAAGCAGGATGTGATTTTTCCTTTCTCAGTAAGGCTGAAGGGACACGAGGCAGTCCCAATCTATTTTGAGGTGATTGACTATGGGGTTCTCTGGGATGCACAAAACGGCCACAGGTCAGTATGTGTGCTGATTTATTGTAAGATGCAAAGGAAAGCATGTTCCTAGGTTTACATGCTTCCTTGTCCCTAAGTGCATATCATTAAGGGCATTTTAGAGCATGAGGCAATCAGCTTCAAAAATAAAAACCTTAATAATTACAAGAACGGACAGATGACACATCTAGCAGTCACTAAATGACAAAGCCACTGTCATCCATCTAGTAATCACCCCCCATTATAAGCTGCTGAAATTTAATTGACAGGTATGAAGAAATTAAAAACATGCAGCAAGGGAACTCAGATAACTGAAAACACAGCCTTCTATCAGGCAAAGCAAGCTGGCCACGTTTCCCTCTAATTGTGCTCTTTGTAACTTTTGTGCATCTCTTTCACTTCACCTGGAAGCCACTTTCTCCTGCCATGAATGTTTGAACTCTTCCTATCCTCCAAGAGGCAGCTTCAGATATTGCCTTCCTCATCATCTTGCCTTCCTCTCCAATCCTCCAGAAGTCCCCTCCTCCTTCTGCTCACCCCCAAAGTTCCATCTAGACTTTCCTAGAGCATGTATCATTTTTTTTCACTGCACATTATGTTCTGATTCGTCTGTGGGCTTGTGCTGTAGGCTAGGGAGGAAGACCTGGCGATCCACTCCTGAAACAATCCACCATTGAAAACCCCATGAATAGCAGAGATGCACTGTCAATAGTGCTGGGCATGGCACAGTCTTAGGGAATGCTTGGTTCTGCTGTAAACAGGGTCTCTGTGAGTCGGACCTGACTCCACAGCACCTAACAACAACAACAGCAACACACACTCAACAAGGGAATGGATAAATGACCAGGAGAGAACACTAAAAATGATAGCACATGTTTCAATAATGCTAACTATGTACCAGATTTAATCTAGGTTCCTGTTGAATATATGTCCACAGATCATATTTTTATCTAGCTTGTTCTAGGATAGGCCACCTTTTAGGTAAAAGAGGAAATGCTCCAAATGATCCTTCAATCTGAAGTGTGTTTCATTATGAAAGCCGCCATCCTCAGTAAACACTCCAATTTAGAGAAAGTAGTTCAAAAATGCCTGCAGCCATACCACTGTGGCATCTGATCCCGTCAGATCTCAGAAACTAAACAGGGTTGGGCCTGGTTAGTACTGGATAGGAGACCACCTGGGAATAACAGGCACTGTAGGCTTGGGAGAAGGACCTGGAAACCCACTCCCAGCAAACAATCTGCTATTGAAAACCCTACAAATAGTAGAGAAGCACTGACAATATTGTTTCACCTGTAGTGACACTATGAGTTGGACACCTAACAACAGTTCAAAATTGAAAAACTGATGCTGACATATGCCTTTATTCATAATGTAAGAAATAATGAAACCTAGTCAGCATTATCTATATTAACCAGTTTCATTCCCAACAATCTGCAGCCAGAATAAGCACTTCCTACCTTTCTCATCTTTTCTCCCTCCTCCCACCTTTCACAATGTCTCCCTGGCCCACTTGATGCACAAGTACACACACACACACACACACACACACACACACACACACACACACACACACACTCAAAGCCCTCAACAAAACACCCTGAGTCAGTTTTATGTCATCAGAAAGTCCAGAAATCTGTAACTCTTTTATGCTGTGCCAGCCTCAATAAAACTTCAAAAACATCATGCTCAGTTTTGCTAGCTGTAAGGGAGACAAAGCAGGCAGGCAGCAGTGATGTTGTGTGATAAATGCTACACAGGAGCACCATAAGATTAGGTCAGAGAGGCGAGACATAAAATCCACATGCACACACACTAATGTTAGGTCCTCCACACCAGAGGCAATACACAGGTAGCACAATCACACAAAGTTAATGATGGCTTAGCACAGAACTAGCCGTGGAGTGCTACCACCTATACACAGAACATGGGGACCTTCCTCAGTTTGCCATCTTTGGCTATGACAAGGTCCCACACAGCTCACACATCCTGCTCTCTCCTCACACAGAACAGAAACATTTTCTCATTCTTTTCTCTACTATTATTCTCCCGCCACCATGCACACATTCACCCACATATTTTTGTTTAATGAAATTGTATCCATCAACAGATGGGCCTTAAAGCCACAATAAGAAACCACCATCCATTCTCCTTCCAAGTGGGACTAACAACATCTCAAATAAATAATTATCCTCTCTGACTCTACCTCTAGGGAAGGAGAACAAGTGCCACAGATGGCTGGATTTTTTTTCACTCCCTTTCAATGTAATTATAATTAGAAAAATGACTAAAATGCACAAGGGGATTGAAATTTTAAAAGTTTCAAAAAGTGAGGGTTTTAAAAGTAATTTTATATTAACACCATTATGAGCTCTCATAATACTACTCAGGAAACTAAAAGAGTGTCCCATAAATTATCTCATCTCAATACCTTGCACTGTGAAGTCATGGTTATGTATGATGTTTACTTTGTAAGTAGGAAAAATGAGAAACAGAGCAATAAAGTGAAGGTTAAGTGAAGATTCAAGGTTTCGACAACACTAACAGCAAAACCAGGATGAAAATGGGAGCCACATAACTGAGGCCAAAGCGTTTTTCAGGGGAAATAAAGGGGCCAAAATCAAAGATTATTTTATTGCTAACATTACTGTTAGTCTTGAAGATGTTTAGCACACAATCATCTAATTGACTCAACCGAAAGGATTATATGAGCAGGAGCTTAATCACGAAGCCAGGATCAGGTGCCCAGAGTGGGCATTAATAGATATTTGGGGAGTTTAAAGTTTGGAACGTACTTACACATCCCGCATAACTGATGCCTCTCTTCCCTATTCTAATCCATCCACATTATGCCACCAGATCAGTTTTCCCAAAACTCCTCACCCAACTCTCCTGATATAGATACATTCGAAGCTAAAGGATCATTTTCCTACAACCCAATTGTTAACTTATCCACATTCAAGCTTTCTGCACTAGCCTCTGGCGTGAGGGCACGTGAATCCGTATATCCAAGTCTGAACCAGCTCTAGTCACACCTCTCTAAACCTCATGTTGTCTTCCAAGAAGATTGGATGCTAATTGTACATCTTTAACTCATTCATATCTAAGTAGCCTATTGTAAGGGTCTAATGGGATGCTTTAATAGTCAACAGCAAATTGCATAGCACTACGCAAGCAGTATGTGCCAGTGCTCCTCAGACTTTCATGCCTGAATCTGACTCCTTAGGTCAGGGGAAGAGCCTGTGATTCTGCATTTCTGATCAGCTCCAACAATGATGCTGGTCTGGGCCACACTCTGTGTAGCAAGAGTCTATAGGATGGTCCTTCTACATTTTTTTTTTTGGATTTTGTTTTTCTACATGAAATGGCCTTCCCATTTCTCTCTAAACCCAAGCTTCAAAGTTCAGCTCAAGCTTAGCTGTCTTTCATGAAGGCCTCAACAATCCACTCTAGACTACAGTCTCCCTTCTTAATTCCAAAGCATTAGTCAGCTGTATTATTTTCTGAAGAACTACTACTTTGTACCATTATTTGTGTAGAGTTAAATTCTAATTTTTCTAATGACCTGTTATGTCCTAAAAGAAAAAACCTTAACACACTTTTACATCCCTCCAAAAAACCCAACATATCAAGGTGTACATGATAGCCTATCATGTGCATTTTTTTTTTTTTTTTTAGGTACTGGTGGTTGAACCCAGGGCCTCATGCTTGCACGCTTTGCAAGTGCTCTACCACTGAGCTGCAACCCCAGACCTTTTTAAAATTTTTTTGAGACAGGGTCTCCCTAAATTACACAGACTGCTTCTAGTCTCAAACTTGCAACCCTCCTGCTTTTACCTCC
>VMDO01034584.1:0-16860 GCA_007922755.1 Pedetes capensis
TCCCATCCAAGTACTAACCAGGCCTGACCCTGCTTGGCTTCTGAGATCTGACAGGATCAGATGCCACAGTGGTAGGGCTGCAGGCTTGGTCACACCTTTAGCCACTTAATATTAAATGTAGTAACACGACATGCTTTGACTAATGAAATTCTATTTCATATTTTCCACAATATTCTGTACTATAAACACTACTACGTATATTAACTCATAACAAAGTTATAAAGGCAATATTGGAAATTAGCTTAATTTCATGCAAACCTTGCCAAATAAGGATGATTCTCTAAATTAAAAAAAAAGAAAGTCAATTATATAATATTGAATCACCACAAATAAAGACTGGAATTGTTGAACTTAATAATAGAAATATTTTTAATTGACATAAAATAGAAAAATGATATGTACTTTAAGGGAATTACTTTCTTAATTTACAAAATGTTTTTTTTAGAAATTTCTAAGTCTGAGGCCAGGCGCGGTGGTGCACACCTGTAATCCCAGTGGCTCGGGAGGCGGAGACAGGAGGATCACAAGTTCAAGACCAGAGGCAGTCTGCGTAACTTAGTGAGACCCTGTCTCAAAAAGCAAAAAAAAAAAAAAAAAAATAATGGGCTTGGGGTGCAGCTCAGTGGTACAAAACTTGCAAAGCATGCAAGCATGAGGCCCTGGGTTTAACCCCCAGTACCAAAAAAAAAAAAAAAAAAAAAAAAAAAAGAAATTTCTAAGTCTGGAGTGGAGAAGGATTATAGGTTTATAAATCCCCACTGTATATAAGGGCCCAATTTTTTCAGGGATTTGGTTTTATTTTCCTTTTACAAATGAGATTTTCTATTCATGTGGAAGATTATATTAATACTTACCTTAAATACAAATTAAGGGATGCTCTTGTTGTTGTTGTTCAACTTAATCTGCTACTCACATAAATTAATGATCCTGGGCTTGCTTTCTCATTCTCTTGCAGTCCCTTGTTTATGAAGCTATGTGGTATTTCTCAACTGGTTTTGGGTAACAGTCCCTGTGCTGATTTGAATGGGGATCCCCAGAAAAGACATCCAAGCGCTAACCCCTGGAAATGGGGCTGGGATTTGGCTCAGTTGGTAGAGCACTGCACTACAGTCTCTGAGGTCCCAAGTTCAATTCCCAGCACCGCAAAATGGGAGAAGGACCTGGCAATCCACTCCCTAGGCAATCCCGAAACAGTCAGCCATTGAAAACCCTATGAGGGTCACTATGAGTTGGATACTGACTCAACGGCACCTAACAACAACAACAAACCCCTGGAATATGTGAATGTGACCTAACTTGGATAAAGAGCTTTCTCAAATGCAGTTGAGTATTTTGAGGTAAGATGTTCCTGAATGACCTACGTGGGCCCTGCAGTCCACCATCAGGGTCCTCCTAAGGGTCAGAAGAGCAGGCCGCCATGCCAAGACAGGCTGAGGGTGGAGTCAGGAAAGCCCAGGCTTGCCAGCAGCTGGAAGGAGCTAAGAAGAGGCTCAGCATGGATTTCCCTCAGTGCCTCCAAAAGCAACCAATGCTGCCAACACCTTGAATTGGACTTCTGGTCTCCAGAACAGGGAGGGAAGCAATCTGTTGTTAAGCCACACAGTGTGTGGGAGCGGGCTGTGGCAATCCTGGGAAGCTGAACCTTCCCACCCGTCCCCTCCCTGCGGTATGGCCCCTGCTTTGTCTTCTTCACTGGATTTTCCCAGGAAGGCAGCAGAGCTACTGTCGCTACTGTCTCTGAACCAACACTGTTTAAAATCTCACTGGCTTCATTGCACCGGCTGGCCTCCTCCAAATCCCATAGAGAAGCTGAGGTGGTTGCATCGAATGCAACAAATGTCAGTGACAATGTGGGCTTGTGATCCACACTTCCTTCAGGTGCAGCGACACGCTTTACTTGGAAAAACTCTAGCTGTCAGTAACACATGCAAACCACGAGGGATGGAACCCAAGGAAAGCGAGCCTGACCTGGCCAGCCCAGCCACGTGAGCCTACAGCCAGAAACCACTGTATGTATTCCACACTGATTTCCATTTCCTGTGCTCCCATTTTGTTATCCAGGGTTGCAAGTTGCCTCTGGAAGGAGCCACAGTCTGGGATCCGCTGTTTTCTTCATTCTACTAGAATGCAGAGCCTGCAGCTGTAGCCCTGTGGTGTCAGGGCTCAGATCTCAGAAGCTAAGCAGGGTCAGCCCTGGTTAGTACTTGGATGGGAGACTTCCTGGGAACACCAGGGGCTGTAGGCTTGGGACAAGGATCCTACAACCCACTCCCAAAAATCAATCTGCCATTGAAAACCCTATGGACAGCAGAGAAGCACTGACAATAATGTTTCGCCTGTTGTACATAGGGTCACTATGAGTCAGACACTGACTCAATGGCACCTAACCACAACTAGAATGCAATTTCATACTACTATGCAGCATGTGATCGATTTGGCGAAACTGTTTTTCTCCTACCAATTCTTTACTGTTTGAATGTTAATTTGGATTGTCTATCAAAACTCAGCCTGTCCCTTGAAGTTCAGAGAAAATGCCACATCCCTCATTCAGTCTTCCTGTTAATCTCCCATCTACTCTTACAACAGACTTATATTTATCGTTTAGAAATCAAACCCAGGGCCTTGTGCATGCCAGGCAAGCACTCGATCACTGAGCTGTATCCCCAGCTGTGATGAATTTCTTGTACCTCTGAAATGTGACTGTATTTACTTCCAGTGTTCCAGGCTCCATGCCAGAACTGTTCTATGGATTCATTTAATCTACAGGAACACACCAGCCGGTGGCCCATCTTTGTTGTTGTTGTTAGGTGCCATCCAGTTGTGTCTGACCCATAGTGACCTTTACAGGGTTTCCAATGGCTGATTGTTTCAGGATTGCCTTGAGAGTGGGTGGCCCCTCTTTAGAGATGAGGAAGTCAGGCTGGCATTGCTCAGGAGCTCCGGTCAAGCCACTGCATTAATACGCTATGGCTGTGTGACAATGTCCCTCACCCTCAGCAGCTTAGAACACCGACTCTGCATCTCACAGTTCGGACGTCCAACACAGAATGACTGGACTCTGCTGCTCAGGGTCTGACAAAGTGTCATCTGGGCTGCGTGCTGCCCTGGGTGGCCTGGGAAGAGGCAGTGTCCAAGCTCCCTCTTCCTCTAGGCAGAACGTAGTTCTCTGCCGTGGTGGGACTCAGGTTCCATTTCCTCTAGCTCACTGGATGTCTCCTCCTATGCTATGACATTTGCCAGTTGCCCTCCTGCCTGTGCTTTTGAGGGCTCCTGTGGTGCCATTGGGCCCACTTAGATAGTCCAGGTTCATCTTGTGCTAAAGGCAGTGATTAACAAGCCTGGTTACATCTGCAAAGCCCTTTCACCAGGAAGCAACCTCGAGTGTCAAGTCTCACGTTGTTCACGGTGCTGACCGGGAGGCAGTGCGTGTGCTTATAGCCACGATTCTCCCCACCACCTCCCATCCCAGGTCGGAAGGCACAGACCAGGGCTTGAAGCTCATGGCCAGCTTCATCCTGAAAACCCACGTAAGCCCAGGGCTGCGGATGCCAGTAAGACAGTGGGGTGGGGCGCGTGGGACCCCAGACCCCTGACAGACCTGTGAGGAGTCAAGTCCTCCGTCCTCCCATCTGTACAGTAGGTGTGATACCAGCTCTGCCCATAGGGTTGTTCGATACTTAAATGGCTTACTGTTTGCAAAGCACTTGTGCCCCACGTGGCCTGGCATAGGGTGATCGTTGGAGAAGTGACTGCAAATAAGTGGAAGTAAATGAGCCCAAGGTGTGAGAGATCAGCAGGTCAGAGGATATTTTTCTAATTTTATCCAGAGGTAGTCATACTTTCTAAATACGGGAAGTATCTGTGATTATAATACTGTCCCACTTTTGAAGTACGAGCGTAAGACGTAGCCTCACCGGGCCTCACCCTATTTTGGGGCAGGGAACATGATTTATATGCATTGTATGCTCGGTAATCAATTGAGTGTTTAATTGGTTTCCAGAAAATTATATGACAGGGACTTCATGACTTTTTTTTAATGTTGTCTATTTACAGATAGGGGCTGGGATTTAGCTCAGTTGGTAGAGCACTGCGCTGCAGTCTCTGAGGTCCCGGGTTCAATTCCCAGCACCGCAAAAATGGGAGAAGGGCCTGGCAATCCACTCCCAAGGCAATCCCGAAACACTCAGCCATTCCCGAAACACTCAGCCATTGAAAACCCTATGAGGGTCGCTATGAGTCGGATACCGACTCGATGGCACCTAACAACAACAACAACAATTTACAGATAGGTTACTTAGTAAGAAAATAATGATGAAAATGATTTCTTTCCAGATTCTTTTAAAACTTTTTTTAAATGAATTTTTGGAGCATTCTGCTTCTTGAAGAGGTTGCTTTGACTGAAAGCAAAATTGCAACATGATTAAGAAATACTTAAAACAACCTTGGTCGTTGAAAAACCCTGGTTGTAGCCATGATACTGTAGTTCACATGTCAACAGATGGCGGGCTGATGTGTATCTTGGAGGTAACCATGAAGCTCACATCTGCCCCTAAAATGTCATGTCATCCTACCAAGCAGACCTATGTTCTACCATCTACAATATAGCTTCATTAATATTGATGATTGTTGTTGTTGTTAGGTGCCATCAAGTCGGTATCCGACTCATAGCGACCCTCTGTACAACAAGGGAAACACTATTGTCAGTGCTTCTCTGCTGTTCATCGGGTTTTCAATGGCAGATTGATTTTTGGGAGGGGGTTGCCAGGTCCTTCTCCCAAGCCTACAGCACTTGGTGTTCCCAGGCAGTCTCCCATCCAGGTACTAACCAGGCCCATCCCTGCTTAGCTTCCAAGATCTGATGGGATCGGATTTCACAGGGCTACGGCTGCAGGCAATATTGATGATATAGAAGAGAAATAAGGGCTTTCATCGATGAAATGGAACTCAGTAACATCAGATGGTTAAAGGGAATTTAAATCTAGCTTTTACTTTACAACTAGGAAACTTCACAGAACTATTCAGTGATGCTTGCAAACAAAAAAACACAGGCTGTTTACCTTCAAATCACTAGACAAAGTTGAGATGGCATAGGAGTGAAGAGAGGAAGTAAAATCCGGATCAGCAGATGATAAAGAAATGAGAAAAGGAAACAGAAAATGAGAAACAAGAAAGCAGAAGGAAGAGACATCGGCTCTAACAGTAAACGGAAGCACTGAACTCAATACAAGAGCAAAGATTCACAGGACCATAAAGTAAATTCTATTATACATACAGAGGCATACCTCAGACAACATGCTATAGGGTTTAAAAGTAAAATGATGAAGCAATATATAACACAAATAAAATCAAGCAAAGAAGAGATAGCAATATTAACTAGAAAGTCAAGTTTTTAGAAAGATTTTTTAAAATGATTAAAAAGGACTATTACATGTGTATGAAATAAAAATAAAAACACATAAGACATGAAGTATTATTGATTTCTTCAGTCCACTGTGTCTACAAATATTTAATGCATGTCGACTTTGTGCCTGGCAGTGCATTAGAAACTAGAAACAGACATTTAAAATAGGCATGAGTGTAGTCGGGGCTTTAAAACTCTATACTCAATGCTTTAAAAATTCTGGCTTAATAAAGTCAATTACTATGCTCATAACAACTATCTATGTAGAAGAAAGAACTGGAAGGAGATACAATATGGGTGGTGTTTATGATTTCTTATGCTTTATTTATGCTTTTGTCTACTTTTACAATTTCTATGCTTATAGTTGTTGTTAGGCACCATTGAATGGGGTCTGACTCATAGCTGTACAACAGAATGAAATACTCCCCAGTTCTGTGCCAGACACATGATTTTTTTATGTTTAAGCCCATTGTTGTAGCCACTGTGTCAGTCTGTCTAGTTGAGGGTCATCCTTTCTTCATCAGCCTGCCACTCTGCCAAACATGATGTTCTTCTCCAGGGATTAGTCCTCCCTGACTACATGTCCAAAATATGTAAGATGCAGTCGAGCCATCCTTGCTTCCAAAGAGCACTCTGGTTCCACTCCTTCTAAGATGGAACTGTTGGTTCTTTTGGCAGTCCATGGTCTATTCAATATTTGTCATCAGCACTATAATTCAAAACCATCAATTCTTCTCCTGTCTCCCTTATTCAATATCCAGCTTTCACAACCATACAGTGTGACTGAAAATACCATGGCATGTGTCAGGAGCACCTTTGTCTTCAATGTGACATCTTTACTTTTCAACACTTTAAAGAGGTCTTTTGCCACAGCTTTTCCAATACAATATGTCCTTTGATTTCTTTACTGTTCCTTCTGTGAGTGTTGGTTATAGAACCAAGTAAAGCAAAATCTTGGACAATTTCAATCTTTTCTCTATTTCTCATGAAGTTGCATACTGAGTCAGTTGGAAGGATTTTTGTTTTGCTGTTGTTGAGCTGCAACTCATACTGAAGACTGTGTTCTTTGATCTTCATTGGGAAATATTTCAAATCCTCTTCACTTTCAGCAAGCAGAGTTGTGTCATCTTCATAACATAGGTTGTTAATGAGTCTTCCTCCAATCCTGATGCCCCATTCTTCTAAAGTCCAGCTTTTTGGATTATTTGTTTGGCATAGAGATTAAAGAGGTATGGTGAAAGGATACAGTCCTAATGCAGACCTTTCTTGACTTTAAACCACACATTGTTTCCTCTGTTTGAATAACTGCCTTCTGGTCCATGTACAGATGACCCCTCATGAGTACAATTAAGTGCTCTGGTATTTCTATTCTTCACAATGTTATCCATAATTTATTTATTTTTATTTTATTTTTATTTTTTATTTATTTTTTTTTTTTTTTGCGGTACTGGGGGTTGAACCCAGGGCCTCACGCTTGCATGCTCTGCAAGTGCTGGACCACTGAGCTGCACCCCCAGCCCATTTTTTTACTTTTTGAGACAGGATCTCGCTAAGTCACACAGACTGCCTCTGGTCTTGAACTTGCGATCCTCCTGCCTTTGCCTCCCAAGCCGCTGGGATTACAGGTGTGCACCACCACGCCCAGCGTTATCCATAATTTATTATGATCCACTTCGACATGTCTGCCAGTTTGCTATACTTTGGGGGCTAGCATGTTGCTGTGATGTTGAAAGCTATGCTACTGGTATTACAGATATCAGCAGGATCACCCACGGTGCACATGTTTCAGCTGAACTTCCAAGCTAAGACAGATTAGGGAGAAGGACATGGTAAACCCAGCCATGAAACAATTATTCATTACCAAACCCTATGAACAGCAGAGAAACACTGTCAAATATAGTGTTGGAAAATGAGCCTCCCAGGTTGGAAGGCACTCAAAAAAACGACTGGGGAAGAATTGCCTCCTCAAAGTAGAATTGACTTTAATGATGGGAATGGAGTAAAGTCCCAGGGACCTCCATTTGCTGATGTGGCACAACACAAAATGAGAAGGAACAACTGCAAACATCCATTAATAATTGGAACGTGCCATGTATGTAGTATGAATCTAGGAAAATTAGAAATCATCAAAAGGGAAATGGAGAGCATAAACATTAACATTCTAGGCATCAGTGAGCTAAAGTTCACTGGCATGGACCATTTTAAACCAGATAATCATATGGTCTATGATGCCAGAAATGACAGATTAAAGAGAAATGGGATTGCGTTCATCACAAAAAACATGCTTACAGTAAACACTATAAAATAATCTTATGTTTCATCTTTAAACTCTACTCACCATGTTTCTTTTTATTTATAAATATTGAAATTCAGAAAAGTATTAATTATTTTAAGAGACTTTCAAAATTATATTTATTTCTTTTAAAAGTCAACTAATAAGAGAAACTAAAAATGATTCATTTCAAGTTTGTTATGAGCTTACTTAGAATTTTTCAGTCCAGAGAAAAGGAGTAGGAGAAACTTGATCTTACCAGAGACTTGCTTTTCTATTTCAGATCTCACTTTGCAGGATCAGCTAGGAAGGAAGCAGAGGAAGACATTAATAAGATTCTTCTCTGGGTCCCTGCTACTGTGTCCCTGCCTCCATCACTACAGTGGCTCTGAACCAAACATGTCCATCCCCAGCTTTGGCACCTCTTCTGCCCTCTGTGTGACCCCCTCTTCTGATACTCCACACTTCTACTGCTACATCCATGGCTCTGCCCACTGCTCACAGAACACCACTTCCTCTGGCCTTTCTGCCTGAGTCAAGAGATGTTGGGACTTCTTTGTGACATTCTGGGTAAATGTTGTCCTTCACAAATATCTATATCAGCTATATGGACCTGTCTCAAAATTTCTGGAATCTACATAGTTTTCTTCCCTTGTCTTCAATGCTGATAGAGTTTGAGTGTAGACATACATTTAACAAAAAATAGAGAGTAGTCTCAACATATATAGCTGATATAGCAACATATATAGCTGGCATATAGCTGATATGCCAGCTATATCAGAACCTCCTGGAGAGTCAAGTCAATATTTTCATGACACTTAATCTTCAGTAAATAAACACTATCAACATTTCAGGTATTCCAACACTTATGAAGGGTATTATGGTAAGCAGTTTATGAACCCCGTAGCTTAAGAAACAAACAAATAGCCAGGCACTGTAGCACATACTTAATCCCAGTGACTCAGGATGCTGAGGCTGGAGGATTGTGCTTTTGAGCCCAGAGGCAGCCTGGGTACTTAGCGAGACCCCATCTCAAAATAAACAATAAAATTTGGGTATAGGTGTTGCTCAGTAGTAGAGTATTTGCCTAGCATGTGCACCAGAAAGAAAGAAAGAAAGAAAGAAAGAAAGAAAGAAAGAGAGAGAGAGAGAGAGAGAGAGGGAGAAAGAAAGAGAGAGAGAAAGAAAGAAAGAAAGAAAGACAGACAGACAAAAAAGAAAAAAGAAAAGAAAGAAAGAAAGAAAGGAAGAAAGAAAGATGCCACATTGCCATATGCTTCAAACCCAATTAATCTTCCCCTGTTATAGTGTACATGTAAGAATTATATTTGAATGGGAACACTGATGCTATAGCTGGATGGACTGGACATAAATCTAGTCTCCACTGCACATGTTGTTGTTGTTGGGTGCCACTGAGTCAGATCCAACTCATAGTGACCCTACGTAAAACATAACAAAATACTACTCAACGTTACCATGCACATGATCATTTTGTTTGAGCCAAGTGTGGCAGTCACTATGTTTCTTTACATTCTGAGTCATGCCACATCAGCAAAAGGAGGTTCCATGGGCTTTACTCCATTCCAGTCATTAAGGTCAATTCTACTGTGAGGAGGCAACTCTTCCCCAGTTGTTACTTGAATACCTTCCAGCCTGGGGTGGCTCATGTGCTCACATTATATTTGACAATGCTTCTCTGCTATTCAATGTTTTCATGGCTAATTTTTTCAGGAGTGGGCTGCTGGGTCCTTTTCCCTAGTCTGTCTTAGTCGGAAAGCTCAGCTGAAATTTGTCCACCATGGGTGGCCCTGCTGTGGCATAGCTTTCAGCATCATAGCAATATGAAAGCCCTCACAGCATAACAAACTGACAAACTATGGGGTACTGCACATGTAGATGACATTAAAAAAGTTAGTTAACCTTCTTGTGCCTCTATTCCTCATCTATAATCTGAAACTAATAATACTATCTACTTCAAAAAGATGCATGAACATTAAGTGAGTTTAATGTAAGTAACTGTATTCAGAATAAGCCTGTGTATTTGTAGAGGTTTTCTGTCTTGGTGAAGAGTACTACTTCATTTCCTCATCATCTCTGATATCTGCTAGGTTCTATAGATTGTCATTTTTCTTGAACCCTTTTCTTCCTTTAAAGTCTCCTTTCTACAACTAAAAAAAATTCTTAATTAAACTACTGAAGACTACCTCCTTTTCCATTTCCATTTCATTTCTCACATAATGGAGAAATTAATCATTCAAAAATTAAATTATGAGAACAAGGGAAGAACATTTCTCTCCATACTCCTATCCAAGACCATACTGGAAGTCCTAGATGATGCAATAATACAAGTAGAGGAAATAAGGACTGTGAAGGAAGAGATAAAATGATCTCAAAAGTCAACAAGAACAACAGCAATAAATCTTGAAAATAAGGAACAAGTATAGCAACTTTGCAGGATATAAGGTTAATATACAAAATTCAATTGCTTTACATACATATACATATACATACACATGCATACATATACATAAGCAGTGAAAAATTGAAATCTAAAATTAAAAATAATATCAGTTATAATAGCACCAAAATGAAATATAATGTATAAAAATATAAAAGAAATCAAAGATCTAAAAAATGGAAATATATTCCATGTTCCTGGATTTGAAGACTCAAAATATTAAGATATATTTTCCTATTTGACCTATAAAGTCAATGCAATTCCAAACCAAATCCCAACAAGCTATTCTGTAGATATCAACACAACTTATTCTATAATAAATATGTAATAGAAATGCAACTGACTATTATATATTGATTTATATTCTGAAACTACTAAATTTATTAGTTGTAAAAGACTTTTGTGTATGTGTGGGATCTTGGGGACTTTCTACATAAAAGATCATGCCATCTATAAATAGAAAATCACTTTAACTTTTCCCCAATTTGTTTGATTTTTATTTATTTTTATTTCGTACTTGCTCTGGCTACAACTTCTAGTACTTTGTTGAGTAGAAGTAGTAAAAGTGGGTATCTTGCCTTGTTTCTGATCTTAGAGGAAAAGCTTCAGTTTCTTCCCCACTGAGTAGGATGTTAGTTGTGGGATTTTCACATGTGGTATTTATTATATTAAGGCAAATTCCTTTCACGTCTAGTTTGTTGAGTGCTTTTTAGTCACAAAAGGGTGTTGAATTTTTTCAAATTCTTATTCTGCTTTATTGAGATAATCATATAGTTGTTATTCTTCATTCTATTAATGTGGTCGATCACACTAGATATAGAAAAGCCAAAGAGCCAGAACAGTCAACACAATAGTGAAGAAGAATGAATATGGTAGAATGATACTACTTGACTTTAGCACTTAATACAAAGCTGTAACAATAAATGTAAATAATTAGTGGTATTAATGAAAGAACAGATAAAAAATGGAATATACTTGAAAACTCAGAAGTAGATCTGCACAAACATATTCAGCTGACTTTGACTAAGGAGCAAAGGTAATTCATTGGAGAAAAACGTCATCCTAGATCACCTTTTCAACAAATGGTGTTAGATCCATTTTGCAAATGGACAACCATGTACAGAAAAGCTAATTTAGACACAGGCCTTACAACTTTCACAAAAATTTATACCTGAAATACTATGAATCTAATAGGAGAAAACAAGAAAAAAAAAATCTAGTGACCTTGGAGTTGGTGATGGGATCTCTTTTTAAATTTTCTTTTTTATTTGTAAATACTATAAATTTAATAAAAGTCAATAAAGATCAATTGAATACATAATACATGCCAGTCAATATGGTCAATATCAGAGATATCAAGGAAAACAAATATTTAAAATAGAGTGATGCTTATCACAAAACAGAAAAGAGATCAATATAGCCAAAATGAGAATACGGAATTCAAGCTCACTATATACATTTAAAATATGAATACAAGTCCCTTCCAAAAGAGGAGCTTTGATCAATTAATGGTGATGAGATTTTAGATGAAAACACCAAAAGTATGATCCATGAGAGAAAAAATTGATAAGTTAGACTTAATTAAAATTAAAAACTTTGGGTTTTTAAAAACACAGTTGTGAAAATCAAAAGATTAGCTATAGACTTAAAAAATACTTTTGTACATCTAATAACTTATAAAAGGACTGTGTCTGAAATACTCAAAGAACACTTAAGACTTGGAAATAAGAAAATGAACAACCTCACTTAAAAATGGGCAAACTTTGCCAGGTACAATGGTACACACCTGTAATTTCAGCTACTTGGGAATCGGATGCAGGAGGATTGTAAATTCAAGGCCAGAGGCAGTCTGTGGAACTCAGTGAGACCCTGTCTCAAGATAAAAAATAAAAGGGGGGGCTGTGGTGTGGCTCAGTGGTACAGCACTTGCAAATTATGCATGAGGATCAGCCCCCCAGTAATGGAAAAAAAACAGAGAAAATGGATCCAAATGGACCATTACCTCACCAAACAAGATATACAGATGCCAAACAAGCATATGAGAGGATCCTCAACATCATATGTCATTAGACAATTGAAAGTTAAAATAGCAAGGAAATACTATTACAGTCCTACTTGTTTGTTGTTAGGTGCCATGAGTCACATCAGACTCATAGTGACCCTATGTACAGCAGAATGAAACACTTCTCAATTCTGTGCCAGGCACACAATCTTATTTATGTTTAAGCCCATTGTTGCAGACACTGTGTCAGTCCATCTGGTGGAGAGTTTTCATTTTTTTCGTTGACCTGCCACTCTCCCAAAAGTGCTGTCCTTCTCCAAGGATTGGTCCCTCCTGACTACATGTCCAAAATATGTAAGATGCAATCAAGCCATCCTTGCTTCCAAGGAGAACTCTGGTTGCACTTCTTCTAGGACAGATCTGTTGGCTCTTTTGGCAGTCCATAGTATATTCAATATTTGTCTCCAGCGCCATAACTCAAAAGCATCAATTCTTCTCCTGTCTCCCTTGTTCAATGTTCAGCTCTCACAACCATATGATGCGACTGAAAATACCATGGCATGAGTCAGGCACACCTTTGTCTTCAATGTGACGATGTTACTTTTCAATATTTTAAAGACATCTTTTGCCACAGCTTTTCCCAAAGCAATATATCTTATGATTTCTTGACTGCTGCTTTCCATGGGTGTTGATTATAGAATCAAAGTAAATCTTAGATAACCTCAATGTTTTCTCCATTTATTGTGAAGTTGTGTACTGATCCAGTTGTAAGGACTTTTGTTGATGTTGAGGTGCAATCCCTACTGAGGCCTATATTCTTTGATCTTCATCAGTAAATGTTTCAAATCTTCTTCACTTTCAGCAAGCAGAGTTGTGTCATCTGCATAACGCAGGTTGTTAACGAGTCTTCCTCTAATCCTGATGCCACGTTCTTCTTCATAAATCCCAGCTTCTTGGATTATTTGCTCAGCATAGAAATTGAAGAGATGTAGTGAAAGGATACAGCTCTAATGCACACTTTTCTCAACTTTAAACCAGGCAGTGTTTCCTTGTTCTGTTTGAAGGACTGCCTCCTGGTCCATGAACAGATTCCTCATGAGTACAATTAAGTACCCTGGTATTTCCATTCTTTGAAGTGTTATCCATAATTTGTTATGATCCACACAGTCAAATGCTTTTGCATAGCCAACAAAACATAGATAGACATCTTTCTGATATTCTCTGCTTTCGGCTAATATCCATCTGACATCAGCAGTGATGTCCCTGGTTCCCTGCCCTCTTCTAAATCCAGCTTGATTTTCCAGCAGTTCCCTGTGTGGGCTAAAATCCAAACACAATACCAAATGTTACAAGGATGTGGAGGCAAAGTAACTCCTATTCACTGCTGGTGGGAATGCAAAATGGCATAGGCACTTTGTAAGAATTTTTGGCAATTTCTTACAAAAACCTCCATAATCTCCTCTTATGATCCAGCAGTGGTGCTTCTAGGTACTTAACCCAATTTTTCAGAGAGCATGTCAGTGCAAAAACATGTATATGAATGTTTATAGTAACTTTATTCATAGTCATCAAACGCTGGAAGCAAGTAAGATACCCTTTAATAACTTAATCGGTAAACTATAATATGTCCATACCATGGAATATTATTCAGAAATAAAATTAAATTTTAATTAAATAAAATAAGCCACAAAAAGACATGAAGTGACATTAAGTGCATACTTTAAGTGAAAGAAGCCAATCTCAGGTTGCATACTACGTGATCCTAAATACATTGCAACATTCTGTAAAGGGTAAAACTATAAAGGTGATTGTCAGTGGTTTCAAGAGTCAAGGTGAGGGAGGGAAGGATGAGTGAAAGAAGCATAGGGGACTTTCAGGACAGGAAAACAGTGCTGTGTGATACTGTTATGGTGAATACATGACGTTATGCATGTGTCGACCTATCCAGTTTTAGAACTCAAGAATGAACCTTAGTGTAAGCAAAATATAATAATTATTTAGAAGCCTTGGAGAGCCCAGGTGGGAATTCAACCAGGACTACAGAATCTACTATATTGCACATTTAATTAATCTACCTGATGACAATGAAAGGGAAAATTTCTGACTTACCCAGTATTGGAAATGAGTAAATTTGTAAAACTAAAGGACAGGAACTGCGTGTAAACCCTGTGCTCTGGTTGATAAATGGTTGACCATGCTGACAGTACTACATGTACACACTGGAACTGAACAATTAAGTAAATGGATGGCAGATGGCAGAGCCGGGTCTCTCATTGTAGGAGTGGGAATTTACAAACAAGCAAGGGGAGGAAGCCAAAATGATCCGTGTGGTAATGAATTAGTTAGAGGCCTCTGTATAAACGTGTGGCTAGCTTAACAGCTATAAACCATTACATATGGAAACATTTATAGATATGTGAATCTATGAAGGTTAGAATATGTCCCTATATTTGCTTGTTCTGTGGGTTAAAAAGGCCCCTCCCCAAAAGAATATCTCAGTAGCACACTAGAACCCAGATCTTAGGTTTTAAAGTTATTCTCTGATGGGAGAAATGGATGATACTAGGACTGCTGTTATTGTTAGGTGCCATAGAGTTGGTGTCCAACTCACAGCAAACCTATATACAACAGGAGAAACAGTAGTGTTAGTGCTTCTCTGTTACTCATAGAGTTTTCACTGGCTGATTTTTTGGGGGGAGTGGGTTGCTGTGTCCTTCTCCCAAGTCTACTGCACCAGGCAGTCTCCCATTCAAGTACTAACCAGGCCCAGCCCCGCTTAGCTTCCAAGATCTGATGGGATGGGACACCACAGTGGTACAGCTGCAAGTGATTCAGGTGGACAGTGGTACAGCTGTAGGTGACTAGAGCAAGAATTACACAAGATGAACTTGGAGCATCTTCTGAGCTAGATAGTAAGAGAGTGTTAAAAGGAAAACTCCACGTGGGTGGAGGTCAGTCAATGGGACCCAGGGGCTATAGGAAGATGCTACAGTGACAAAAAGTTTTAAAATATTGCTTCATCAAGAGCTCCCAATAACCAATTGGAATAACAAGAAAAAATAGCATTGGAATAAATATGTAGGAGTCCATACAGCTATAAGAAAGTTATTAAAAAGTTTATAAGTGATGAGAAGAGACAAATATCCCATGCAGAAACAGTCTAAATATTCATGTGGCTACCCTTTCCTAAAGGAAGGGGAGCATTATTATCATCCCTGAAGTGTAACTACCTTCCAAGCCACAGCATAGAAAGCGGGAGTTGGATGGGGGGTGGAAAGAGTAACTTTATACAAGTGAAATTTGGCAAACACTGCTTCATCCAGTTGACCAAAGTCAACATCAACAGCAATAATTCATGTGGTAGTAGTACTTTTGATCAATACAATGATGGTGGTGCTTTATATCTCTGCTCATTCTAGTTTATCCAATGATGGTGTATCCTACTGTTAGGTAAGAAGCCAAAAACCCATAAACTCAACAGACCTTTATCGGGAGAAGCTGCCTGGGCTGTCTCTAGCAAAGGAGACAGCAGCTGACGGGGGATGAAGGGGTGAGGCTTTTATGGACTCTAGGTGGGAGGGGGAAAGGGTGACTGATGTGTCACATCAGGATAGGTAGGAAGCAGGTTTGTGGAAGGTTCTGATATGCTAGAAGAGGGAAGAGGAAGAAGTCATCAGTTTCTGACCCTGGGAAGATTTCAAGTCAGGTTTTGATGGGCTTTTTGGCAGGCTTTTGAGGACTGGAGGAGAGTGGGCAGAAGAAGGCACCACCTTATAGGGAGGAGCCATTTTGTAACAGGTCCTGCTTACCACCTACAAAATACCTGACCAGAATTCCTCCAAACTGCCAAGGTCATAAAAAACAAGAACAGGGTCAGAAACCACCAGTGTCAAAAGCAACCTAAGAAGAAATGACAGTTATATCTCCTGTGGTGTCCTGGTTCGGATCCTGGACCAGAAAAATGACATTAGGTATAAATAAAGGAAATCTGACTAATAAAAATTTTAATTTAATAAATTTAAAATTAAATAGATTTTAATAAAAACTCTTATCAATATTGGTTCATGAATTGTAAAAAATATACTATGCCAATGTAAAGTGTTAATAATGGGGAGGAATGGGTATGTGGTATACAAGGAGCCTCTGAAAAAGCTTCTGAATTACTTTGTAAATCTAAAACTGTTCTAGAAAGTAAAAATCTATTAAAACTTTAAATTAGGTGATAAAAATTCTCTCTAGGTCCTTTATTGTTTCCTATTACTTGCAGGCCTGCAGCTGTACCACTGTGGTGTCTGATCCCATCAGATCTCAGAAGCTAAGCAGGACTGGGCCTGGTTAGTCCTTGGATGGGAGACCACCTGGGAACACTAGGTGCTGTGGGCTTGAGAGAAAGACCCAGAAACCCACTCCCAAAAATCAATCTGCCATTGAAAACCCTATGAATAGCAGAGAAGCACTGACAATAATGTTTCACCTGTTGTACATAGAGTCACTACAAGTCAGACATTGACTTGATGGCACCTAACAACAACCATTACTTGCATGGTAAAAGTGGAACCCCATCTTTAGCACTGAGTACTGCCCCTCATGTTTCTCCTTTTCTGTCTCATACTCTGTCCAGCACCAGGCAGGACTTTCCATGTTTCCTAAAAAGCAAACAACAACAAAACAACAACAGTTATGATTTCCTCCCATAGTTCATTACCTTTGGATGTGTTTCCTCTGTC
>VMDO01034585.1:0-16834 GCA_007922755.1 Pedetes capensis
TGGGGGTTTCCTTGACTCTGTTAATTGTTTCTTTTGCTGTGCAGAAGCTTTTTAATTTCATGTAATCCCATTTATCTATTCTTGTTGCAATTTCTTGAGCAATTGGAGTCCTATTAAGGAAATACTTTCCTATGCCTATATGATGGAGTGAATTGCCTATCTTGCCTTCTATAAGTTTGAAAGTTTCTGGTTTTATGTTGAGATCTCGTATCCATTTTGAGTTAACTCTCATGTCATTGAGGTACCTTATATTCTTCTATACTGAGACTTTTATTTCTTTAATGATTCCTTCCCCTGTCCATTTTCCCTGTCTTCTTTTTTGCAATTCTTACTATTTAGATGCTACATATTTTGGAACAAACATAATTTTCTTCCTACTGATTTATTTATCCATTTCTTTGTCTCTTTATTATGCATTCTGGGCAATTTACTGAACTTTATTTTTCAGCCACCCTATAAATCTCTTTCTTATTTGTACTGTAATATTTTTGATATCTAAAAGATTATTTTTGCTCTCTCAATGTTCTCTTTTCACAGCATGCTATGTTTGATTGATCTGCATCCTCTAATCTCTGTGTGAATATTAACTGTAGCAAGTTTTGTTATAAGGCTATTTTTTCCTCTTTCATGCATTATCTCCATCTCCTCCACACTCCTTCTTTCCTGGTTACTTATGCTGCTCTCTGTGTTTCACAATAGGCCCTTCCCCATACAGCCTGAGCAGCTGCTCATTTTGAAGAGTGAAGTATTATAAATAAACCTGGAACTCAGGCATGAACAGAGCCCAAAGGGAAGTGGGCTTCAGTGCAGACCTTGCTCCAAGGTGCTCTCACTGAACTACACCTGTGGACTTCCCTGCAGAGAAGTCTTCCAGGCTCCCACCTGGAGGGTCAGAGCTCAACCCCTGGCTTCCTGACAGTCTGATGCAGTACAAGTTCAAAGGGCAGACATGCCCTTGTCCCCCAGTTCGTTAGTATAGCAACCTTCCCCTGAGTTGTGCCTAGTATCTGTCAGTCCAGATCAGAAATCTCCAGTCTCTGCCTGTGGGGTGCGCACCTCCTGGTCTAGCCCGGATGTTGGGATGGGATGAGCCGCCATGCACACAGATACTAAACACAACTCACTAGGGGTGGACTTCTAGAGAAGACTCACTTGGGCACTTTTGCCTTGTGGGAACAAACACAGCTCTTTATTTCTCTCTCTGCCCTGATAAGGGTGGAGAGAAACCCAAAGTGTACAGTTTACAAGCGCTAGCAGCCTGAGTGCTGCAGCTTTATGCTGCCGCCTCGGGGGGGGGGGGGGGGGGGGGGGGGGGGGGGGGGGGGGGGGGGGGGGGGGGGGGGGGCAGCCATGATTCTTCTGCCTCCCACGCTGGGACCGTCGACTGTCCTCAGCTTCAGTCTCTTGGTGCTGGGTCCAAGAGGCTTTCCTCAGCTTGATTGTAGTCCGTCATTCCTTGAGAGCACCATATAGGTGTCCTGGTCTTGGTGGTCACAAAGAGAGAGAGTGTTCTTGTCTAGTTGATGGTCCGCAACAGACAGCGATCGAGCTGCCGCAGTGCAGCTCCTTATATAGCTCTCCCTGAATGGCCTGAGCCAATCAGCTTTGAATCCAGTTATTCAAGGGATTTACAAAGGGTTTTGTACAAATGTCCAATCAAGTTACTTTTATTTTCCCTAAATTTCTAATTTATAAACCAGATCTTCATAAGCGATTTTCCCAGTTTTGGGGTTTTGGCCAATTTCCTCTCATTTCCCCTACATCTGCCAGGGTGGGAAAGGAAGGACCCTAAGGTCTATTTGCTTCCGCTGCTGCTGCTGCTGCTGCTGCTGCTGCTGCTGCTGCTGCCGCCGCCGCCACCGCCGCCTCTTCTCCTTCTTCTTCTTCTTCTCCTTCTTCTTCTTCTTCTTCTTCTTCTTCTTCTTCTTCTTCTTCTTCTTCTTCTTCTTCTTTTCTTTTTGTGGTACTAGGGGTTGAACCCAGGGCCTCGCGCCTGCATGCTTTGCAAGCACTGGACCACTGAGCTGTGCCCCCAGCCCACTTTTTTTACTTTTTGAGACAGGGTCTCGCTAAGTTATGCAGACTCTCTCTGGTCTCGAACTTGCGATCCTCCTGCCTCCACCTCCCGAGCCACTGGGATTACAGGCATGCGCCACCACACCCGGTCCTATTTGCTTCTTATTTAAGTTTTCAGTCCCTTATTCTGTCTCACACACCTCCTATCCCATCTTCAGGTATCTGAGGTCCTCTGGGATTCAACAGTATAAACAACTGGCTGTTGGGTCTGATGCCCAGCCTACACAGGATTTCTGATTTCTTATTTGCTCCTCTTCTAGATGAGAGCCTATATCTTCTTTCTATGTCCAAATAGAGAAATCTTTTCCTTTTATAACTTCAAGAATGATTCATTGTTCAGCCTGGTTTTCCTGAGAAGCAGATCCCAGTGTGGTATTCAATGTGCAAGGGAATGTTGTTGTTGTTAGGTGCCGTCAAGTCCGTATCCAACTCATAGCGACCCTCACAGTGTTTTCAATGGCTGACTGTTTCGGGATTGCCTTGGGAGTGGATTGCCAGGTCCTTCTCCCATTTTTGAGGTGCTGGGAATCGAACTCGGGACCTCAGAGACTGCAGCACAGCACTCTACCAACTGAGCTAAATCCCAGCCCATGCAAGGGAATAGAGGATGCTTTTATTCTGTACCACACTGGCATCTGTCACATTCTGTGACCTGATGTAGACTCTTCTTGGGTGTCTGTCATGCTGGCTGACCTCTATGCTCTGTAAGGAGGGTAGGGCTACTACTCATACCTGGGACCTAGCATAGTGGCTGGACACATGGACCCCTAAATTTACCTCTATGGAGTGAGTGTGTGAAACCCACTCAGCAGTAAGGTGTCAGCTGTGGGAAGGATGGATATATTGTCCTTGGAGCTATGAATTCAGGATGAGCTGAGAGAAGGTGAGGTGCTGTTCCACAGGTATCACTCCTTGCTTCCTGCACAATATGGGCTGATTTTCTGTTCTGTTTCCACCAAAGTCAGAAGATTTTTATGTTGTTTGCTTATTTGTTTTTTTTTATTCTTGGGAAGGGGTAAGAGTCATCAGCCTTAGCAGGAGAGAAGCACTGCACTGGAAACATGTTCCCTACCATCCTTACCAGCTCTGACAGGCTCACGTACAGAGTTTTCACATGATCACATCTAATGCTAAGCAGTGAAAATCAGTTACAATATTGAATTTTACTACTGGATCGTTTCCGCCGTCTTTAGCTTCTAAAAGCACATGGCTATGCACACATCCATAAAGATGTAATGAAGAAGCCACATCATTTTCAGACCTCCCTTTCAAAGTTCACAGGACTTATGCTTTCTCCCCGCATTGGAACTGGAGGCTTACATCAGGGGCCGTGCACTACATCAGAAACAGCCTCGAGTGTCTCTCGTAGTTAAAGACTAACTCTCGTAGTTAACTAACTCTCGTAGTTAGTTACTACATAACTACGTTACTACGTAACTAACTCTCGCAGTTAAAGACTACTGCACGTTGCCAGCCTTGGACAACACGGGGTTTCAGAGATACTTACTTAGGTTTCTTTCCCCATTCATGGGAAAAGCCATTGTGCTCGAAATGGAATGCGGTGAAATATGCTCAACTGCGCAGGCAGGAGCAAAGGCCGGCACACTGAGGACTCCCTGGGCTGAGATGAACAAGGTTTCACCACTTGGTGCTTGGTCAATGCAGTGTTTCACGGAGAAGGTCACATAGCACTTTCGCCGTATTGATTGTATTAAGGCTAAATGGGACCTGCTCATATAATGAAACCTAGTGAACGTGTTTGTTAAGGCTGTGTGGGGAAGAGTTAACTCTCATAGTTGAGCTCTACTGCACGTTGACAGCCTTGGACAACACGGGGTTTCAGAGATACATACTTGTGCTTTTTTCGCCTAAAGCGGGAATAGCCATTGCACGCCAAGCTGAGAGTCGCTGTACTTTATGCACTGCACACGCAGGAGAGAAGGCTTTCTGCCTGAAGTCTTTCTGCGCAGTGTTCTCTGACACTGACAAAAGAGCAAACTTGCTCTTTTGAACTTGAGGAGGTGGATTTTTGATACATAAAGAGATGAAATTCAGGTGCGGTGCCTTGCCCTGCTCCACCCCTTTTTCACCCAGTCCTGGATTCCTTGACCCATCTGTTTCCAGGGGCCACAAAAGAGCACAGCCCAGGCAGAATTGAACACCTCATAGCACATGTCCTCCTGAGAGTGCAATTACCACACTGGCTCACGGAACAATTTGACCAGAATGAAGTGACGCTCACTAAGCCCTCACGAGAGACCCTTCTGCTCCCTCGCTGGGGAATCCTCTGGGCCCAAGATTAAGGACTGCCAAACATCACTTTTAAATCTAACGTTCAAATACTCAATGTGAAATTTGTTTTATAGAATACAGAAAAGGGTGTCTTAAGCTAGAATTTAAAAAATAAAGGCTGCTATGGGTATGTGTTCTAAGTGCCCTTGCCGTGTAAGATTTGGCGCCTCATGAATGACGCTAATGAAACAATCCAAAGTCCCTGGTGCTTGGCTCCTCCCCTCACAGAATCCAGTTGGAAATATGACGCTCTCTGTAGAATGCAGATTGCCTTGCTGTCAAAGGCAATAGACTGAAGAAATTATACTTCAGGTTGGGTCATGAAATGCATTACTCTCAATGAAATAAATTTCTAGGGGTGGGCTTCTAGAGAAGACTTCTGGGTCAGAGAGTGTTTGGGGGGATCTGCTGTGGGAGCCTTCTATTTGCCCCTTCTAACTGTACCCCCTGGAGTGGAAAGAGGGCTATGTCCACTACCAGCTGGCCCCTGGCACTGGAGCAAACCAAGGATGATCAAACAATGGTAAATTAAATGCAATGTTTTAAGAGGCTTTGGTATTTTCCACCACAGCACTAGGCAAGGAAGTGGGTGTGGATTATGACAAACTGGACTTGTAGGCGGAAATTGGCCAAAACCCCAAAACTGGGAAAACGGCTTTGAAGATCTGGTTTGTAAATTAGAAATCTGGGGAAAATGAAAGTAACTTGATTGGACATTTGTACGAAACCCTTCATAAATCCTCTGAACCTGATTGGACAACTGGACTCAAAGCTGATTGGCTCAGGCCATTCAGGAAGAGCTATATAAGTTGCTGCACTGCAGCAGCTTTCTCTCTCTCTCTCTCACCCAGAACACCGAAGAAAATAGAACTCCCTCCCTCTCTTTCCCTCTCTCTCTCTCTCTCCCCCCCCACCCCCGTCTGATTACCAATGGGGAAAGAACTCTTTCTCGACTAGACCAGCAACAACTCTCTGCTACAGACCACCAGCAAGGAAAGGACTCTCTCTTGATTTGACCAGCAACAGGGAAGCATCTGCCCTTGAGGCAGTATAAGAGCTGCTAACACTTGTTATAGTTGTGCACTTGTTTGGGTTCCTCTCTCCTGCCCTTCTAAGGGCAGAGGCAATAAAGAGCTGTGTTTGTCCCCACAAGGCAAAAGCACCCAAAGCTTTTCCTTTCTCCCGTCTCTGCAGGTGTTCCCAAGGGCCACAGGAGTCTGCACCCCTCACCTGAGGGTCCCGAGTGAGTTGTGTTTAGATAGCTGTGTGAGCAATGGCACCACCTGTCCAAACATCCAGGCCAGACTGGGAGGTGCCCGCCCCACATGGACTTATGTTTTAGTCAGGTTCTACCTACACTGTTCATGTCCTGGATCATCCACGTGCTCTGTCCCAGGCTGCTTCCTGGGCTGTAAACCTTGATGACTTCAGCAGACACTGAAGCCCATTTGCTTGAGGCATTGGGCTGTGAAGCCTCCACAGCTGACACCAGGCTGGCCGCACGGCCCCCAGCTGGGAGCCATCATTCAGACATGGACCCCGAAATGCACAACCGTCTCTGCTCTTTCCTGCTGTGCCTGTGCTCTTGGACAAAAATAATTGCTAAACACACCTTTTTGAAGGCGCAATGACACCTGCACTGCCAGAAGTCACACAATGCACATTTTTGACAGATGTATCTCGATTTAGCCTGCAGCCGTAGCCCTGTGGCATCCGATCCCGTCAGATCTCAGAAGCTAAGCAGGGTCGGGTCTGGTTAGTACCTGGATGGGAGACCGCCTGGGAACACCAGATGCTGTAGGCTTGGGAGAAGGACCTGGCAACCCCCTCCCAAAAATCAATCTGCCATTGAAAACCCTATGAACAGCAGAGAAGCACTGACAATAGTGTTTCCCCTGTTGTACAGAGGGTCACTATGAGTTGGATACCGACTCGACGGCACCTAACAACAACAACGACATCTCGATTTAGTTTTGAAAGAGGCATGTTGGAAAGATTATTGTGGAAAACCTTAACAACCTAACAATGAGGCTGATATAATTACACAGCTTTATGAAGTGTGAATTTAACTGCTGTCTTTGCAGCCGGTGGGCGGGGCATGGAACGTGGAAGTCAGTGATGGATACACAGACACACGTTAGAAGTTGAAGTTCTTTCTCTGTGAGAAAGCCGTGTTCAACCCCATTAAAATCCACCAATTGTGGAGTTCCAAAGGCTTTGAGTGCTTTCCCTATCTGCTGGGTACAAGAAATGTACTGACTGCACACATTCCAGCCAGAAACATCCCTTAGACCATCTCCCCAGTATGTCCTCGAGTTTGCCCAAGTATGAACTTGACTCCCCCCAACTATGATCTTTACTCCACACACCTGTCTGTTCTGCTGATGCACCACCCCAGCCAGCCAGGCAACTCACCCATGAAAAGAATTTGTGGAGGAATTATGATGCCCCTGCAGATGGAAAATATAGGGGTATTTTGCTTTAGGCATAAAGTTATTGTGAGGTAGATGTGTTACATATCATACCTTCAATTATTATGCAGAACAGGAGGCACATCTTTTTGTGGAATTGATCATGATCAATCTAGCATTAGCAAAGAAGGAAATTCAAATGTGAACACTAAGGAGTACTATAAGAAAATCTGATCTTCCAGTTACCAATAGAACAATGTTCTGTGAGCATTCGGCAATATAATTGTAGGAGTTGGAAACAGCATAGAGATGGCTGGGCATTGCAATTTCATTCCAGCCAATGTTTATTCCTCACTGCTCCCCCAGCTCACAGGCTCTATCAGCCTTCCAGACCATCTAGCATGGATCACAGCTGCTCAGCACACATCCTATGTGCCTGAGGAAATTCCTTTCAAAGAATAGAACCCCTATTCGGTGGAAGTAAAGTGATAGGTTGTAAGAGGATGCCACAAATGCAAAAAAAAAAAAATAGTGAAAAATGAGTGCAATCCAGCAAAGCAAGTGTGACCAAAGAGGCAAGCATAAATCAGATGTCTACTTCCTTTACAAGGCAAATGAAAAAGTACCAATTTCAGCAGGCCTAATGCTATAAAAGGGCTGGAAGTTAGCTCAGTTGGTAGAGCGCTGCTCTGCAGTCTCTGAGGTCCCAAGTTCAATTCCCAGCACAGCAAAAATGGGAGAAGGACCTGGCAATCCACTCCCAAGGCAATCCTGAAACAGTCAGCCATTGAAAACCCTATAAGGGTCACTATGAGTTGGACATGACTCAAGGGCACCTAACAACAACAACAACAATGCTCTAAAACCTCTACTCTGGGAAGCTGTTTATATATTCCAATGTTACACGTGGTATGTAAAAATGAAATTGTGTTCTAATAAGCCAATGGCTGATATGCCACACCCGCCATCTTTATGAAGGAAGGAAGGTGATTCCTAAGCCAGGGTTCTGCTTCAGCATTTTCACTAGCATTGCTAGGATGTGTTTCTAAGTTCTATTTATAGTAAGTTAATTTCTCCTTGACTAACCTCCATGAACATATAAAGGCTTAAGTATGGCACTTCATCTTATTTTGTTTTCACGTTCAAATGCTCTGCTCATCCTAAATTCTGGGAGAATGGGCAATAATAACCAGCAGGTCTAGAGACCAGGGAAGTACCACTACATGGTCAATTGATAGGGAGAAATCCATATTTGTGCCTATTCCCAAGAAAGGGAATACAACAGAATGTGGACATTGTCAAACAATATCATTAATATTACAGGCAAGTAAAATTTTGCTAAAGATCATTCAAAAGCAACTGCAGCAGTATGTAGACAGGGAACTGCCTGAAAATCAAGCTGGATTCAGAAGAAGGCGGGGAGCCAAGGAACATGATTGCTGATGTCAGATGGACATTAGCCAAAATCAGAGAACTCCAGAAATGTGTCTATCTATGTTTTATTGACTATGCAAGGGCATTGGAGACTGTGTGGCTCATAATAAATTATGGGTAACATTGTAAAGAATGGGAATATCAGAGCACTTACTTGTACTCATGACGAATCTATACATGGACCAGGAGGCAGCTATTCCAACAGAAAATAGAAAACACAGCCTGGCTAAAAGTAAAGAAAGGTGTGCATTAGGGCTGTATCCTTTCACTGTACCTCTTCTATCTCTATGCTGAGCAAATAATCTGAGAAGCTGGACTTTATGAGCATCACGATTGGAGGAAGGCTCATCAATAACCTGTGTTATGCAGATGACACAACTCTGCCTGCTGAAAGTGAAGAGGATTTGAAACATTCACTAATGAAGATCACAGAACACAGCCTTCAATATGGATTGTGCCTCAACTTCAATGAAACAAAATACTTACAACTGGGTCAGTAAGCAACCTCATGATAAATGGAGAAAAGATTGAGCTTGTCCAAGATTTTGCTTTACTTGGTTCTACAATCAACCCCCTTGGAAATTGTCGTTAGGTGCCATCAAGTTATATCCTACTCATAGCAACCCTCATAGGGTTTTCAATGGTTGATTGTTTCGGGATTGCCTTGGGAGTGGATTGCCCCATCCTTCTCCCATTTTTGCAGTGCTTGGAATTGAACTCAGGACCTCAGAGACTGCACAGTGGCACTCTACCAACTGAGGTAAAATCCCAGCACCACCTTGGAAGTAGCAGTCAAGAAATCAAAAAGATCTATTGCTCTGGGAAAAGCTGTTGCAAAACACCTCTTTAAAGTGTTGAAAAGTAAAGATGTTACATTGAAGATGAAGGAGCACCTGACTCATGCCATAGTATTTTCAGTCACATCATATTGTTGTGAAAGCTGGACACTGAATAAGAGAAAAGAGGGTCATAAAAAGGTAAGGGGAAGTTAACCTGAACATTGTACGATGCAATGCATGTATAGAAATGTCATAATGAGACCCATTAAACTGTACATTAAAAATTACTAACAAAAATTGAAAAGTGTATAATTCAGAAGCATTTAATATATTCATAGAGTCATCCAATTATGACCACAATACATTTTAGAGCATCTTCATCACCCCCAGAAAAAGAGCCGTACCTATTATCAATCACTTTCCATTTACTCCAACCTCTCCTCACCAGTCCTAAATGGCCACAAATGTACTTTCAGTCTCTGTAGACGCACCTGTTCTAGAAACTTTGCATAAATAGAATCATTGAATGTGTGGCCTTTTATGGCTAGCCCATTTAGTTTAGCACCTTTCCAAGGTTCGATCTGGTTGCACCTGTATCATTTCTTTGGTTGCTTTGTTGCAGAATACTATTCCACTGTACTATGTCCCATATGTTGCATGTCTAACTTCAGCTGATGGAGATTCAGGTCGATTCCTCATTTGTTACAAATCATGATGCTATGAACACTCTTACACAACTTTTTGGCTGGACATGTTTTCATGTTTATTGGTATGATCTTCTCAGGGACATTTCAAGAAACTGCCAGATTATCTTGCAAGGAGCTGCAGGATTGTGTACTGTCAATGGCAGTGCATGAGTGGTCCAATCTCTCCATGTTCTTGCCACACTCACTATTATCTAGATTTTTGATTATAGCCATTCTAGAGAGCATGAGGAGCTAGGATTTAGCTCAGTGGGTAGAGCGCTGCGCTGCAGTCTCTGAGGTCCTGAGTTCAATTCCCAGCACCACAAAAATGGGAGAAGGACCTGGCAATCCACTCCCAAGGCAATCCCGAAACAGTCAGCCATTGAAAACCCTAGGAGGGTCGCTATGAGTTGGATACGGACTCGACGGCAGCTACCAACCAACCAACAAGAGAGCAGGAGGCGCCCTTCACTGGCATTTCTCTGACAGTTGACAGTGTTGAAGATCTCTTCTTGTGGGTATTGGTCATGACTATAGTTTCTTTGTATAAATTTTTATTTGAATAATTTGCCCATTTAAGATGGGCTTTTCCTTTTATTTCTGAGTCTTGTTTTGGTTGGTTTGTTTGGTAGATACCGTCAAGTTTGGTCCAACTCATAATGATCCTCATAGGGTTTTCAATGGCTGATTGTCTCGGGAGTGGATTGCCATGTCCTTCTTTCATTTTTGCAGTGTGAAGGGGTTGAACTCGGGTCCTTAGAGAATGCAGAGCAGCACTCTACCAACTGAGCTAAATCCAGCTCAAGTCTTTTACAGCATCTAACAACAAATAATAATACATAATTTATGTCCAATATATATTGAGGTGGGCTGGGATTTAGCTCAGTTGGTAGAGCGCCACTCTGCCATCTCTGATGGCAAGTTCGATTCCCAGCACTGCAAAAATGGGAGAAGGACGTGGCAACCCACTCCCAAGGCAATCCTGAAACAATCTGGCATTGAAAGCCCTATGAGGGTCGCTACGAGTCAGACATGACTCAATGACACCTAACAACAACAACATATACTGAGGTTGGGCTCAGTTGGTAGAGCACAGCTCTGTGCTCTCTCAGCCCTCAGTTTGACCCCCAACTCTGCAAAAACAGGAGAAGAATGTGACAATCCACTCCTGAGGCAATCCTGAAACAATCAGCCATTGAAAACCCTATGGGGGTCGCTATGAGTCGTCCCCAACAGGACAGCACCTAACAACAACAACAACCATATATATTACCGGATACAGTTTTACCTCGACACTGTAACTGCTCTGTGCTGGAATATTCTGGACCCCAAACTATTTTTGAGAGCATTCTGAGTCACTGCTCAGCCACTTGCTCAGCACTCAACCATGGTGCTAAAACCTGCATGAGATGCCACGCTTTCCCATGATGCTTTCAGGTGATCCAAAGGGGACAGCATCACTTTGCATATCACTTTCAAGCAGTCACGACTTGACCTGGGGCTGTGTTCACAACCCTGTGGGGGGCTTATGCATTTATGCATACGTATAGCAAATAATCAGAAAGGCACTGAAGAAGCATATTAGCGCAAAAAGTGAAGGACGAGGAAAATAATAAGAAAGACTATTTTTCTAAAAAAAGAACTTACTGCTAAATATGTGAGTGGCACATGCATCTGAATTAGCCATTCAGTGTGGTATCAGAAGCAATAAAAATATTTACATTACTTCTTATGGGAAAAAAGTACTGGGCCCTCCAACTGGCCAACACTCAACCAGCCTTCCAGAACAGGTTGAGGTCGAATGCCCAGGTACCACTGTCTGTAATCTCTTACACGCTTTCTCTCTTTCCTCTCCTTTTGGTACTCCCATGGCACGTGTTGGTGCACTTAAGCATGTCCCATATTTCTTCAGGAATCTGTTCATTTTTATTCATTCTTTTTTCTGTTTGTTCTTCCTATCAAATTTCTATATCTATTCTTCCTATCTCTTCATATCTCACAATATCTATTGATCGATCATCAAGTTCACTGATCCTTTATTTTGCCAGTTCAAATATATGGTTGAGTCCTTCTAATTAATCTTTTATTTAGGTTCTTACATTTTTTTTCAGTGCTGGGGGTTTAACCCAAGGTCTCCTGCATGCTAAGCATGTGCTCTACCACAGAGCTGCACCCCTGTCCCCTTTGTGTATTCCAAGACAGGGTCTCACTAATTTTCAAAGGTGGCCTCTGGCCTCAAACTCACAATCCTGCTGCTTCAGCCTCCCTGGTCTCTCAGATTACCGGCAGGCATCAGAGCTACCAGCTGGGTTATTGCATTTTTAAACTCCCAAAATTTAGTTTCTTTTTAAAATAACTCCAATCCATTTATTTCTATTCTTTTTGAGAGACATTGTCACTGGAGTTTCCTTAATTCATTAAGCATAGTTTCATTTGGTTTTTTGTATGTCATTATTAAGGCTATCATAACACTTGTGTGAACTCCAACATGGCGGCCCTCTGGCTGACAGGAGTTAGTTCCTATTTCCTCTCTCCTTCATCTCCCCTTCCTCTTCCTTTTTCTCTTCTGCCTCCTCTCCTTCTCCCTCCTTCTAGGAGTCATCCCTTTCTGCTTCTTCACATCTCAAAATTTCAATTTTAACTGAAGAGCTAAGCATTTTAGGTAACATCACAACAGCCTCTGTCTGGATGCATTTTTGTTGTAATTCCCTTCTTGGCTTAGTGACTGAGCTAGACGGTGTTAGTGGCCTCTGTTTCACCCACAGTGCGATGCTCTGCTGTTGTCCCTTAGAGAACAGCTCTGGGAAACTCACACAGTGGCCCTCGGATAGCAGGTTCTCTGGGCTTTCCAATTTCTCTGTCAACCAGTTGGCCTCCTTTGCTACAGTACCCAGTCGTTTGATTCCACTAATTACCAGCTAATTGCCCTGTTGCTCATGACAGGGACCTAGTGCCCAAATGGCTTCACAGTCTGATCCAATTAAATTCTAGCTCTGTGGTTCTTGATGATCTTCAAGGTGTCTTCTGACCCCCGGAGGGTGCTTCTTCACTGTCCTTCTCCCTACTTCTCAGTGCTGAACTAAGTGGCCTGTGGTTCAGCTTGCTGCTACTCACATGAGCTGCTGAACCCATCTTATGGTTTTCCACCAGAATCTCCATAGTTCTCATAAGTGTTTTTAAATTAGAATTCTCCATGGTCTGTCTTTAAATTTCTCCCATCAAGTCATTTCCTCTGACAAGAGCCTACTTTGACACTACTTCTTCATTCTGTAAGTCCTCTGGGCAAAATCTCTGAGCCTCTGCTCCTGGGTTGGGGCCAGGGACAGTTTCACACCTCTTTCGGAATGACACCTTGCTTTATGACTGAGGTGGTAGTCTATCACTTTCTTATCTTGCCTCTCAGAATTTGGCATGTATCCTGTGAGCACACGGGAATTCTCACAAATGGCAGATTGGAGATTCTTTGGCTCTGTCCAGATAAAAATCGTGGGTAGGCAAAGCAACAACTTCCTTAGCATTGATGGCCCTGAGTTCCAGAGACTCAAAAGCTGGGCTTCCAAATCCAGAGGCTCATAGTTCTAATCCTTCGGGAATGGAAGTTTGTGGCTCCAAGCCATGAAACCTGAAGGTTTATGGCCCTCGCTTCTCAAGGCAGGGGCTTGGTTCTTGGGGCTTAGAGTGATAACACACAGCAGCTAAAGGGACAGCTTCTGAGCTTCAGGTGTCATGGCTCTCAGCTCTTTCCCTTGACAGCTCTGTCCAACTCTTCCAGCAACCTGGGCGTGCAGTCCCTCCAGCTCAGATCTTGCCTTCTGTTGCTCCCATCCTCTCTCCCATAGTCTGAGCTTCTCCTTTGTAGTCTTAGCCTTTTACAGATTCTGCCCTGGCTCAATCTCTGGAACTCATTAGCTGCCTCCTAGGGTTACACCTCTCTGGACACCACCTAACAACAATGACAGGGTGACATCTCCCAGCTTCAGGTACCCAGACCTTCAGCTCTCAGGGGCTTTCTGGATGCTGCTACCACTGCTAGGGTGCAAAGCTTCAGGGACTTGTCTGTCCTTTGTGCAATGAGCGCAGCCCACTCTACTCATAATAAAGACTACAGATAGGCAGAGACCATTTAGGAGAAGTCTTTACTGGAAAAGTGTTGTTGTTGTTGTTGTTGTTGTTAGGTGCCATCGAGTCGTGATTCAATTCATAGCAACCATGCGTACAACAGGCGAAACACTATTGTCAGTGCTTCTCTGCTGTTCATAGGGTTTCAATGGCGAATTGATTTTTGAGAGTGGGTTGCCAGGTCCGTCTCCTAAGCCTGCAGCACCTGGTGTTCCCAGGCAGTCTCCCATCCAAGTACTAACCAGGCTCGACCCTGCTTAGCTTCCAAGATCTGATGGGATCAGATGCCACAGGGCTATGGCTGCAGGCTTAAGCTGCACATGTTATGTTAAATGCCATCAAGTGGGTATCCAACTCATAGTGACCCTGTGTACAGCAGGCGAAACACTATTGTCAGTGCTTCTCTGCTGTTCATAGAGTTTTCAATGGCAAATTGATTTTTGAGAGTGGGTTGCCAGGTCCGTCTCCCAAGCCTACAGCACCTGGTGTTCCCAGGCGGTCTCCAATCCAAATACTAACCAGAGCAGAGCCTGCTTAGCTTCCAAGATCTGAAGGGATCGGATGCCACAGGGCTACAGCTGCAGGGGAGAAGTATTAGAAGTATTTAATGTTGCAACACCATGGAGTAGTACACTGGAGCGAAGTTTCCCAGTCTAACCCCAAAAGAGTGGGGTACAGCCTTGTTATGCAACCTGCAGAGGGGCATGGCTCACTCAGCTCAGATTGTCATTCCACCAATTACATCCTTGTGTATGCATAGCTTCTGATTCCACCCAACACAAATATTGCATAAGGGCCAATCACAAGCCTTGCATAGATACAACCTCCTTTTCTTAAATCAGAGGCTTTCTGCTGAGTCACTAAGACTATTGCTCTTCCTCCTCCTGGGCTGGGATTTAGCTCAGTTGGTAGAGTGCTGCGCTGCAGTCTCTGAGGTCCTGAGTTCAATTCCCAGCACCGCAAAAATGTGAGAAGGACCTGGTAATCCACTCCCAAGGCAATCCCGAAACAGTCAGCCATTGAAAACCGTATGAGGGTCGCTATGAGTCAGATACTGACTCCTCAGCACCTAACAATAACAACTTCCTCCTCCTGATTTAGGACCGGCAGGGGACCTCTGGAACTCTGCAGCCAAGTCATCCGGAAGTCATGGGTGGAGTGGAGATTTCCGGTGCTGGGACAGGCCAGAGTTGTAATCCTCCTGAAGCCAATATCTGTGACTTTGGCAGACAGAAGTCATGATTGATGTTGTACTTACAGTTAGACATAGTTTTCTGAAAGCATCTGTGACGTGTTCAAAGCAGCCCAGATGCCATGATGACAGTCTAGTCAGCCAGAAGGACTGCTCAGCTGACAGCCACCTTCTTAAGGCAGCTGGGTACAAGGTAGGGCCTGACAGGTGTCAACTGAAGGGTTAACGTGGCCCGGACCCCAACAGCTTAGCTTATTGGAAGGAAAAGTAAGCATAAAAGGATGCTTACCGTAAAGATCAGGGCTGGGATTTAGCTCAGTTGGTAGAACACTGCTCTGCAGTCTCTGAGGTCCCAAGTTTGCTTCCCAGCACCGCGAAAATGGGAGAAGTATGTGGCACCCTACTCCCAAGGCAATCCCGCAAACAATCTGCCATTGAAAACCCTATGAGGGTCTCTATGAGTCGGACACAACTCGACAGCAACAACAACAACAACCATAAAGATTATTATTAACAGCAACATTCGTAAAATAATTTAACAGTGCTCCACTCCTAGTCAGATACCCTTAAGGAGACTTGGGTCCTTCTGTCTGTCGCAGGAGGAGGCTGATGGAAGCCCAGGATTCTCCCCATTCTCTGCCTGAGCTGCTTATCTTTCCCACAGGCGGGGGCTGAAGGAAGCCACACTCATGGGGAGTGGAGCCTGCTCAGCTCAGCGCTGGAGGAGGAGAAAGCGCATGGGTTCCCCTACCAGTGATGTTGCCTGCTGCAGTGTTGCCTGAAGGGGTCGAGGGGTGGGGAAGAGCTTTTTCTTGGCCAAACCTTTTTTTTTTATTGGCAATTTTTAATGTACACCTTAATGTGATTCATGCTGACATGCTTTTCACTGTGACATTTCCATATGTGCATTTTGTTGTACATTATTCATATTGTTGTTGTTGTTAGGTGCCGTCAAGTTGGCATCCGACTCATAGCGACCCTCTGTACAACAGGGGAAACACTATTGTCAGTGCTTCTTTGCTGTTCACAGGGTTTTCAATGACAGATTGATTTTTGGGAGGGGGTTGCCAGGTCCTTCTCTCAAGCCTACAGCTTCTGGTGTTCCCAGGTGGTCTCCCATCCAGGTATTAACCAAGCCCGACCCTGCTTAGCTTCCGAGATCTGACGGGATCGGATGCCACAGGGCTACAGCTGCAGGCGACATTATTCATATAGGTTTCCCCTTATCCTCTTGTGCACTTCCTCCCCTCATCCCACCCCCCCATCAAAGACTTCTCTACCATTTACTCGTCTTTTTATGGTAATATTTTTCTATATATGTTTGGGTTCCAGTTCTATTTAAGATAGAAACTTTTCCTGTAGTGAACTTTCTTATTACCTTGTCAGAACTATGACATGCATTTTCTAGACCATCCATAATAATACCATTCTTGGAACGGAGCTTCATCAAGCCTCACTAGGAACAATAAGCAGTGGTTCAAATGCCACAGATCTGACTGCTTTATATCAAAATCTAGTAGACTTTTTGGCAAAATGTTTCTTTGTATGCTATATATCCTGAGGGCAATTTCTGGAGACTTTAAATGATTGGGTTTTTGAAAAAACATTTGAAATCATACAGCTGAGCCAGGCACGGTGGCACACGCCTGTAATCCCAGCAATTTGGGAGGCGGAGGCAGGAGGATCCCAAGTTCGAGACCAGAGGCAGTCTGCGTAACTTAGCCAGACCCTGTCCCAGAAAGTAAAAAAATGGGCTGGGGGTGCAGCTCAGTGGTCCAGCACTTGCAGCGCACACACACACACACACACACACACACACACACACACACACACACACACACAAAA
>VMDO01034586.1:0-16833 GCA_007922755.1 Pedetes capensis
ACTCATGCCATGATATTTTCAGTGGCATCATATGGTTGTGAAAGCTGGACATTGAATAAGAGAGACAGAAAAAGAATTGATGCTTTTGAATTGTGGTGCTGGAGACGTCTATTGAATATACCATGGACTGCCAAAAGAACCAACAGATCTGTCCTAGAAGAAGTACAACCAGAGTGCTCCTTGGAAGCAAAAATGGCCAGACTGTGTCTTACATATTTCGGACATGTAGTCAGGAGAGAACAATCCCTGGAGAAGATTTGGAAGGGATTGGAAGAGTGGCAGGTCAACACAAAAGAGGAAAACCCTCCACCAGATGGATTTTCACAGTGTGTGCAACAATGGGCTTAAACATAAATAAGATTGTTTGCCTGGCACAGAATCGGCAAGTGTTTCCATCTGCTGTACATAGGGTTGCTATGAGTTGGAGTCGACTCGACGGCACCTAACAACAACAACAACAACTAGTGTTGAACAAGAGAACAGATTTTCACAACACCTGAAAAACCTTCCACTGTAAACATTTGAATTATGTACACAATTTCATACCATTTCAGTGCAAACCTAAATAGCTCTAAGGCTTTTTTCTAAGCTGAATGCTAATCATACTCAATTGTTAATAAAATGATCTATCAGTTTCTTGGAAAATGCATATATAGCAAAACAAAACAAAAAGTAACTGTTACTCAGGAGGAGCAGGCTATGCAGAATATTATTACCCATTGAAAGGATTCTGATTTTTTTCTATGACTGAAATTGGAAGCCATCAAAGGCTTTGGAGTAGATAAGTGATGATATAATTTCTGCTTTAAAACAATCACTATGACTCTAAGAGAATCCTAGATGATTAACATCAATAATGATCAGGACAATGAAGCTTTGTTTATTAAGTGTGAGCTAGACATGAGGGCCATTTTGTTTTTCATTTTGAAATTAATTTGGAAGTATTTGTACTCTATCTAAGTAAATAAAGTGAATTTTATTTCTTTAATATTTTGCCATATTCTGGAAGAGTGGGCAGAAGTTAGCAAGGATTAAAGAAAATAGCCTTGTCTGAGCAGAATTTATAAAACATAAAAGAGTATTGCCTGTGCAGTGATGAAAATAAGAATCTTTGCTGGTATGATCATAGTTTTGTACCTTTTAAGAAAAGGTGCAGAGATAAAATGTTAAAAGGATTTATTTTCCAGTAAAATACTACAATGTGAAAATATACTTTAGTACCTTGTTGTTACCAGTAAATAATTACTCTCCAAAGTTCAAGTAGTTGAGAATAAAACAATAATTATGAATATCATCTATATATTTAATGAAAATGTCAATAATGGCAAGGAAAATATTTTTCTGTTTTCCCCATGATAGGAAGCACCCTCTATGTTGGGCCGCCAAGCCTCCATTACTGTGAAATTTAAATCTATAGAGTAAATCAGGAAAGGTCACTAGAGCTCTTAGCTTCAACTCCCAATTTTGACTTTTGGAAAGCAATTATCCAAAAATACTTTCATGATATAACACTGTCAGACTTTTTTGATGAAAAACCACTGGCAAAATGGGTAATAGGATAACTGAATACCATATGTGTCTTGTAAGATATAGATAGTAGAGTCATCCTTTAGTAACTGTGAAGATTGGTTCCATGGTTCTCTATGGTTACAAAAATATGTAGATGCTCAAGTCCATTGCATAAAATAGTGTAGTATTTGCATATAGCTTAGATACATCTTCTAGGATACTTTAAATTATCTATAGATAACTTGCCTGCAACAGTACTACTGTGGCATCTGATCCTGTCAGATCTCAGAAGCTAAGAAGGGTCAGTCCTGGGTAGGACTTGGGTGGGAGAACACATAGGAAAACCAGGTGCTATAGGCTTGGAAGAAGGACCTGACAACTCACTCTTAAAAAGCAATTAGCCATTGAAAACCTTATGAATAGCAAGGAAGCACTGACAATAGTACCAGGCATGGTATAGTCTTGGATAGTGTTCCATCTGTTGTACATAGTTGTGCTATGAGTCAAACCCAACTCAGGGCACCTAAAAATAACAACGTAGATTACTTATAATACCTAATGCAACATAAATTATATATAAATTGTCATACTGTATTGTATTGGGAATAATAGCAAGAAAAGATAGTCTGTACATGTTCAAAACAATTTTTTTGAAATATTTTTGTTCTTTGGTTGATTGAATCCATGGATGAAGAACTCATGGATATGGAAACCCAACTGTTTCTCTTTCAGAGATATTTAGAGAATTATCTCCCCTGTAGAAATGACTTAGTTCCCAAGAGTAAAGGGCTGTTCCTCACAAAGAAGATAATGGGTCAGTTTGCCAGCTGAAATTCTAAGGGTCATAGTTTTGTGAGTCTGTGGTACATCTCTTCTGTGTGCGCAGGGTGACATTAGGTTCCTACAGCCCTACTTAATGCCAAGATGCTATGTGAACACAAAACTGTTTTCTTATATACTTTATTTCCTGTCAGGATATCATCTATCTATCTATCATGCATCTATCTATATCTATCATATATCTTTTATCTATTATTTCTATCCATTCTCTATCTACTTTTATACCTACATACTTGTCCACTATCATCTATCTGCCTACCTATCTATCTACCTATCACTGTGGTGGGTTGATTTTATAGCTTGTAAGGAGAGTAATGTCTCAGACCATTCACAATCTCATACTTAACAGGAATGTCTTCCCTTCATGAGTTTCATGCCATGTTGATGTTTGTACTAATGAGGAACTAGTCTCATTATATGGCATGAGCTATAAGATTATTCCATATGTCACTTGTTCTCTATAATATACTCAAAAAAGAGATCATAGAAACTATATATATATATATATATATATATATATATATTACATACATATGTGCATATGTTTGTGGGACAATTGAAATGAAGAGATGGAAGCATTTCTATGATGGTGGTGGTAGGCTTGAATTTTACTGGAATAATGCAAGCTTAAGATGAAGTCATAGAAAGAACATGGAGGCACAGTTGCAGTATGTCAGCTACAAGCAGACTTGCTTCATGGTGGCAGATCAAAATGGCCTGGTGATCTCTGGGCCCTTTAATTTTTGTGAGTATATATGGAAGGTTTTTATTATCTGGCTAAAGGAAAAAAATTTGGCATGTGCAGGTGAGTGCTAGTGGGAGCCAGAGACAAGTTAAATAAATAGGGGGGATTTAGATTATAGAAGGAATAACCTACATCTTGTATCTTGTTTGCTGCAATTGAAATCAAAGCCTTAGGAAGATGCAATGCTAAGTGGTTGCTGCTGATTCTTCTATAAATGCTTTAGTGGTGAGTTTGTTCCTAGAGAATGTATGGAGTCAATGCAAATAAAGACAAGCCCTATAAAGGAGGTTTTCTCAGGGATTTTCCCAGCTGGTGAAATAGAGTTAGTGTTAGCAGTCACAGATATAGGAAAACTGAAGGCCATTTCTTAAGATTTCTCTTCAAGTCCTATTTACTTCTTTCTGTAGCCCAATTAGCCTGGGGTATTATTTGTTCTAAGGCCTTTCTCCTTCACCCTGTCATCCTTGGCTGGCTGAAAGGAGTACACTCAGCACTGGCATATCTGGAGTCTTACTTCTGCCAGAGTCATGGGAGACTCTTCCAGTCTAGCTACCTGATATCTTTCATTCCTGAATTATGGGATTAACTGAGCATGTCTAGTAGTGTATACCTTAGATTGAACATGTTCAAAAATTGTACACATGCTTAAGTGCCCCCCTTATGTGAATATGTATATGGTCCTCAAATAAAATCCTCATGCTTTGTTCGTTGAGGGAGAGCTTTGGAAGGGATTCCCATGATTCTTCTTATCTGCACAAGTGGTAAATTTTTCTGCACTATTAGATCTTGGCTGTATTTATTTTGGCTTTCTACTTGCTAAGATGTAAAGTCATTGTGTATGCTTATAAATTGGCATTAGTTAGATGGGACCTTCCCCTTGAAGTTTTACAGGCTTTTTGTTTTCAGCTGCCAGCAGAAGAGACAATAAACCAAAGGACCTGTACTAGTCTGGCTGTCTTGTGCTACTGGAGATGAACTGGTAAGGGGAGTGGACAAACACTGGCTGGGTCAAGATGGTGCAAGGACTCAACCAGAGTTCTGAGATAGCACCTTGGTTATGAGGTCTGAGAGGTTGAAAGATTATCTCTATCCAGGCTAAAGCTTCACTGCCTGGGGGCAAGGGGAGCCTTAAGGTCTTGGAGGTTAGGAAAGCCTCAATCCTATTTGGAGGCTTATAAGAGATGCTTGAACATAGAAAGCCTCAAAGGAGGCAGAGCAGAGGAAAGAATTTTTTCTCCTTGTCCTAGTTGCCAGCAAGTTAAGATTGTGAAACTGAGGATGTATCCACCTTGAAAATCTGTTAAACTAAAGGAGCTCAAGAGGGAAATGTGTACCTACAGTTTCTATCTACTTATTTGTTCATTTGTTTTGAATTTTTCTTTTGTTTTTATATTCTGGAAAATACAACCTGGGGTATAATTTTATGGTTTCAATGTCCCAAAATATCAAATCAAAAATCTGTGCCTGTATAAAGGATTATGAAATTTGCATTTTGACTTAACTTGTTCTTTCTGTCTTCTCTCAATCTCTCTTTTTGCCATTAGATAGATGATACAGACAATAAAGTGTCCATTGCAGAGGAGAGCCCATTAGTGTGTCTCCTTTCCCACTGGGATGTATTCAGCTATTCACAAATGATCAAAAACCAGATAGTCTTACTCTGTAAAACCCTATGCCACAATACAGCCTAGAAGAAGAAGAAAAATGGCCCAGAATAGGTCTTTAAATTACAATACTATCTTACAATTGGACCTATTCTACAAGAGGGAAGAAAGGTAGGATTTGCATACTACCATAAACAACATGACAATAAGTGACCTTCTGTTCTACTCTTCTCACTGACCTTTGACTATTTGCCTAGGTACCAGGAAGATGAATTGTGATATACTTTTGTCAGGACACTTCTGCCTTGATAGGGGTTGTTCTTGTTGTTAGGTGCCCTCAAGTCAAGTCTGAATCATAGCGACCCTGTGTACAACAGAATGAAACACACCTCGATTCTGTGCCAGGCATATAATCTTATTTATATTTAAGCCCATTGTTGCAGACACTGTGCCAGTCCATCTAGTAGAGGTTTTTCCTTTTATTCATTGACCTGACATTCTCCCAAACATTATGCCCTTCTCCCAGGATTTGTCCCTCCTGACCACATGTCCAAACTACATAAGACACAATCTAGCCATTCTTGCTTCCAAGGAGCACTCAGGTTCCACTTCTAGGACAAATTTGTTGGTTCTTTTGGCAGTCCATGGTATATTCAATATTTGTCCTCACCACCATAATTCAAAAGCATTAATTCTTCTCCTGTCTCCCTTGTTCAATGCCCAGCTTCACAACCATATGATGTGACTGAAAATACCATGGCACGAATCAAGCGGACCTTTGTCAATCAATGTGATATCTTTACTTTTCAGAGCTTAAAGAGATGTTTTGCCATAGCTTTTCCCAATGAAATGCATCTTTTGATTTCTTGACTGTTGCTTCCATGGGTGTTGATTGTAGAACCAATCATGGACAATTTCAATCTTTTTTCCATTTATTGTGAAGTTTTACACTGACCCAATTGTAGTGATTTTTGTTTTGTTGATGTTTAGTTGCAAGCCATACTGAAGGCTAGGTTCTTTGATCTTCATAAGTAAATGTTTCAAATCCTCTTCATTTTTAGCAAGCAGAGTTGTGTCATCTGCATAATGCAGGTTGTTAATGAGTCTTCCTCCAATCCTGAGGCTATGTTCTTCTTCATAAAGTCCAGTTTATTGGATTATTTGCTCAGCCTAGAAATTGAACTGATATGGTGAAAGGATACATCCCTGAAGGTACAACTTCATCAATTTTAAACCCAGCAGTGTTTCCTTGTTCTGCTTGAACTATTGCCTCCTGGTCCATATATAGATTCTGCATGAGCACCATTAGGTACTCTGGCATTCACATCCTTCACAGTGTTATCCATAATTTGTTATGATCCATACAGTCAAATGCTTTTACATAATTGATAAAACAGAGATAGATATCTTTCTGTTATTCTCTGCTTTTGGTTAATATCCATCTGACATCGGCAATGATGTTCTTAGTTCCCCACCCTCTTCTGAATCTGGCTTGGTTTTCCAGTAGTTTCCTGAGCTTTTGAATGATGTTTAGTAAAATTTTGCTTGCATGTGATATTATTGATATTGTTAGTTTCCACATTCAATCATATCCTTTTCTTGTGAATAAGCACAAATGTGGATCACTTCCAGGCAGTTGGTCAGGTAGTTGTTTTCAAATCTCTTGGCATAAACACATTAGCACCTCCAGTGCTACATCTGTTTGTTGAAACATCTCTATTGGTATTCCATCAATTCCTGGAGGCTTGTGTTTTACCAGTTCCTTCAAGGAAGCTTCCACTTCATTCTTCAATATCATTGGTTCCTCATCGTGTACAACCTCTTGAAATGGTTGGCTGTTGTTGTTAGGTGCCATTAAGTTGGTGTTAGGTGCCATTAAGTCAGTGTCTGACTCAGTGACCCTATGTACAATAGGTGAAACACTATTATCAGGGCTTCTCTGCTATTTGTAGGATTTTCAGTGGCTGATTGTGTTTTGGGAGTGGGTTTCCAGGTCCTTCTCCTAAGCCTACAGCACCTAGTCTTCCCAGGCAGTCTTATCCCATCCAAGTACTAACCAAGCCCAACCTTGCTTAGCTTCCAAGATCTGACAGGATCAGATGCCACAGTGCTATGGCTGCAGGCGAAATGGTTGGTAGGAACACATAAACACATGATAAAAACTTGTCTATTACCTTGGAGAAAATAGTTATTGAAACTGCTTAAGTTATTTCTGATCAACAAAGGAGTGTAGATTTCTTAGCCAACATAGTACATGATAACTGAATTGCGTTGGACTATATTTTGTCTCAGGGGCTGGGATTTAGCTCAGTTGGTAGAGCTCTGCTCTGCAGTCTCTGAGGTCCCGAGATCGATTCCCAGCACCGCAAAATGGGAGAAGAACTTGGCAACCCACTCCCAAAGGCAATCCTGAAACAGTCAACCATTGAAAACCCTATAAGGGTCACTATGAGTTGGACTCCACTCGATGGCACCTAACAACAACAACAACATATTTTGTCTGAACAGGAAGGAATTTGCATTTTTGCAAATATCCCTTGATGTGTTTGTATTAACACTTTTGCTAAAGTTAAAACTCCTTGAAAAGGCCTGAGGACAGTTATCTTGGCTTCAACAAATACCCCCAAGGGCCCCAGGAGTAAATGATTGGTTATCAGAAATATTCTCCTGAGTTTCCCATGGCACAGGTCTATAACTTCTGGGTTACTAAAGCTGGGAATGTCAATTTTGTTGATTTTATTTATGGTCTATGACATAATTACATGTGTCTTAATGTGTTGCAGTAAGATGGAAAGTAAGTTATGATGCTGCAGACTACCTCCAGTAATCCCAGGATTTATCTCAACCTGGTATCAAGAGAATTTTGCTCCACTAACCAGAGAGATATAGTGCCTTCACTCAGCAAGAAGTAGTCTAGAAGACTGAACTCTGCCCTTAAATCCCACCAAGAATGAGCAGTGAAATAAGTTGGGGGTGGGATTTATTAGCAGCCACAGAAAGAAGAAAGCTGAAGGTCATTTCTTCTGAGGGTTTCTATTTAAATCTTATCTGCCTCTCTGTAGCCCAATTGGCCTGGCATACTATTTCTTCTAGGGCCTTTCTTCTTCACTCTCTGATACTTGGTTGGCTGAAAGGTATCTACTCAGCATCAGCATTATCTGGTGTCTGACCTCTGTCAGAGTCATGCGAGACTCTTCCATTCTAGTTATCTGCTATCTTTCATTCCTGAATTTTGCCATTAACTGAGCATGTCCAGTAGCGTACACCTTAGATTGAGCATGCTCAAAAATTGTGATCCATTCCAAAGTGCCTTCCTTAAGTGAATATGTGAATGCTCCCAGAATAAAATCCTCATGCTCCTTTTGTCCTGGGAGATAGCATTATTGGCCAGGGATTCCCATGCTTCTCCTTACCTATACTTTCTCCATTCTTTTAGATCTTGACTGTGTTTACTTTGTATTCACACTCACCAAGATTTAAAACCACTGCATTCCATTACAATAGTACTCTAGGAACATGGCTTTTTTTTTTTTTTTCCCCCGTACTGGGGGTTGAATCCAGGGCCTTGCGCTTCCATGCTCTGTAAATGCTGGACCACTGAGCTGCACCCTCAGCCCATTTTTTTCACTTTTTGAGACAGAGGCTCACTAAGTTATGCAGACTGCCTCTGGTCTTGAACTTGCGATCCTCCTGCCTTCGCCTCCCGAGCCGCTGGGATTACAGGCATGCACCACCATGCCTGGCAGAATATGGCTTTTTGAAAAGCTTGAAACTTGTTGTCCCTATCTGGTGGCTGCAAAGTGGTTGTTTTTGTTGTTTGATTTTTATTATTTATTTGTTTGGCTGTTTATATATTTATTTATTTTTGATACAGGGTCTCACTATGCAGCCAAGGCTGGTCTCAAATTTGTGATCCTTCTGCCTCCAGCTCCTTAGTGCTGAGATTACGGGCATGTGCCACTACACCCAGCTAAGGATCTTGTTCTTCATAGCTACCCTGATTGCAAGGTTGCTAATTTTCAAAACTGCCACGGAGCAAAGGAAATGGGAATAGGAATAGAACAATTTAGGGCACCAAACAGCTTACTCTTCTTACCAAGATTCTCTCACTTTTCTTGAATAAAAGCTTTTTGGATTGTTGCAAATATTTATCTAAGTTCTAGAGTTTTAAAAAATTGATTCTGATACTTTTTGCTAGTGCAAATTTTGTTTTTATGCAGATGTAGATTTTCCAGTCCTGGAACAGCAGTCCTTAGCCTGCCACTCCTATCCAGTAATCTTAGGCAAGGCATTTAATCTCTTATTTTCTCAGTTTTCTTATTCATAAAACAAGAATAGTGACATGTTTTAGAGAGTTGATGTGAGGCTTAAGCAAGTCCATTTAGAAAAAGCCTTTAGAATAGGACCTGGCCCATAATGAACATCCAACATGAGGCATAGATATCATGTTGATTCATTTTAGTGAGTTCAATAGACAAATGGTATTGCATCAAACTAAAAAACTTGTGCATAGTAAAGACAATAAACACCATAATTCTACCTATAGAGTAGCAGAAAATATTTATGAAATATACCTCTGACAAGAGTTAATATTCTGAATATATAAGGAACTATAAAATTCAATAGCAAAAAAAAAAATTAAAAATGGACAATAGACCTAAATATGCATTTCTTAAAAGAAAACATGTAAAGGACCATATGAAAAAATGCTCAATGTTGCTAATCATCAAGGAAACAGAAATCAAAAGTACAATGAGATATCTTCTCATTCCAGTAAGGATGGTTATTATCAAAAAGACTAAAGATAAAAAGAACTGACAAGGATGTGGAGAAACAAGAATGTTAACAATACAGCCATTATGGAAAATAGAGGGAGATTCCTCATAAAATTAAAAACAGAAATACTTCATGGTCCAGCAATCTCTCTACCAAGTATATATCTAAAGAAATGAAATTAATCTATAAAAGAGACATCTTTCTTCAGCACTATTTACAATTGTGAACAGATGGCATCAACCTAACTGTTCATCAGCTGATGAATAGGTAAAGAAAATGTGGTACATGTACACAATTGAATCTTATTTAACTATAAAAAAAGAATGAAATCTTGTCATTGTAACAAAATGGATGGAACTGGAGATGACTATGTTAAGTGAAGTAAACTTGGTACAGAAAGACAAGTACTTCATCATCACCCTAATATGTGAGACTTAAAAACTTATCTCTTAGAAGTTAAGAGTGGAATGGTAGCTACTGGAGTCTAGGGAGAGTTAGCAGGGAGGGAGGGATACAGAAGATTAATGAATAGGTACCAAGTTACAGTAAGATAGGTGCAGGAAGTTCTAGTCTGTTGTCCAAAAGCAGGGTGACTATAGGTAACAGTAATGAACTGTACATTTCAAAAAGCTAGAAGAGAGGATTTTGAAAAGTTTTATCATAAAGAAATGATAAATATTTGAGGAGGTAGATTTAACATTACATAATGTATATATATATTGAAACATATATGTTGTGCCATTAATATGTACTTTAATGTTTTTATGTACCAGTTAAAAATTAATTATAAAATAAATATGTTCCAGTATTAACAAATATATCCTTTTTTTCCTGAATCTTGGCTTCATATTCAAAGGAGGCCCACATTTTATGTTTGCTTATTGGTTCATTTAGGTAGGAAGCTTTACAGATTGTTTCATAGAACTTCAGACTATAGCAGTGGATAATGTTGTTTTACATTCCATTACATCTAATACTCCCTAAAGCTTTTGCAAATGATAACAGATGGCCAAGCTGTTGGAGATATTATGATTCTACTTACTTTTCAAATATGTAGGCTGAAAACCATATCAAATAGAGTAATTTTGCCTTGTTACATCAGAAAAAAAGTGTGTTACATTTATTTATGTACTCTTTTCAGTATGACTTACCAAATTTCATACTTTGAACAGATTGTCTGAGGGTGCAAATAAAAATGTAAAGTATCTTATTGGATACCTGGAGCTATCCAAGTCATTAATATTTTTATAAAATATTTAAATTTTTAATGACAATGCCACTTCTTCAAGAGAGGCCCCTACTCAGGGTGAATGAATGTTAGAAGGCATTCTTTAGGTGGCTTAAATATTAGCAAACATAAGCTTGTAAGTGGAAGTGAGATTTCCTTGAATGGGTTTAATATAAAATCATAATGGCTAATTCAGAATATTTAATAATAAATTAATTACAAAAGATAGTCATTTGTGTTTTGTTCTATAAAATTATATTAAGTATAATATTCATGTAATGATTCACTTCATTGAAGGTATTCTTTTGGCCTACATTTATTAATATTCTTAAGACTGATTTTTGAATAAGCAAGAAGAGATGCTTATACCAGTTCTCCAGCTGTTGTTCATTTATAGTAATAAGCTGAAATATTTTAATGATTAAGTTTTAAATATCCTTTCATATGGTAAAAATCACACCAAATCAGATATAAAGGGAAAAATAACCAGGCCTGGTTGCATGCACCTGTAATCCCAGCAGGTAGGAAGCAGGAGAATCAAGAGTTAAGGCCTGTTAGGACTATATATTGAGACTGTTTCAAAGAGAGATAGAGAATGGAGGAGAGAGGGGTTGGAGAGGTGTGGGGGCTACACAGAATGTTTTTTGTAGGATGTGTCAATCTGGAAAATGACTGTTTCTCAAGAACTAAAGTTTTAATTGCCTGCAGCCATAGCGCTGTGGAGTCAGATCCCATCAGATCTCAGAAGCTAAGCAGGGTTAGTACTTAGATGGCAGACCACTTGGAAACACCGGGTTCTGTACACTTGGGAGAAGGACCCAGCAATCCACTCCCAAAAATCAATCTGCCATTGAAAAACCCATGAATAGCAGAGGAGCACTGGCAATAGGGTTTCACCTGTTATATATAGGGTCACTATAAGTTGGACACTGACTCAACACCTAACAACAACAACAAAGTTTTAACTTAATTTTATATAATTTTTCATATGCACCATGGGTATTTTATGTATATGATGATAGTCTAATGACCTTTGAAATCCGATGGTTTGGAATTAAAATATTTTCATAGATAAATCTTATGACAGTTCCTACTGTTTCTGTTGTCAGTGACAGAAAACTCATAACAAATTGTTGTTTAAAAAATGAAAGAAATTACATATGTGCTCTGAAAAATTCAGTGGCTGAACATACACCACTGGCACTACTTTCCCCAAATATTTCCATTCTTAGTTGTATCCTAGTACCCAGGATCTCAAGAGCCATATCATCCAGACATTCAGTTCATGAAAATAAAGATTGCTGCTTCAGCAGTGACTCAAACAGAAGTCACAGAGCTGAATTTTGTCCTCCTTGATTGACCTGCTTCAGTTCAAAATCCAATATGAATTCCTGAAGAGTGTGTGAGTCCAAAATGATGCAATGTATGGCTGCCAGGTCAAAGTTACATGCTCTCATCTGGAGATAGGCATGCTGCTTCATTCGGGTCAAGTGAACTGAGTAGAGGGATGTAATCTACACAAGAGTCAGAACTTTGCTTGAAGAAGAGAAACTAGCTCTGGGGAGACAAATTTCTGATGGAGAATGTTATTGCAGGGAAAATATACTTTCAGAACTACTCCTTATGAAATTGAAATTTTTGAACTATTAGAAGTGAAACTTCTAAAGTAAAGTATAATTAAATCCATTAAGTTTTTAAAACTGCCCCTTCTAAATATCTCTTACTGGTGGAGCAGCTAGAGGTCAGAAAGGTAACATGATTTGTCCCATAGTTCACAGCAGTAATGAATTTGATTTGCAGAGTGACAGGCTCTACTGTTTTAGAGAAAGGTGAGCTACTGCCATCAGTGCATAAGTTTATGATAGCACTTAATGTTGTTGTTGTTGTTAGGTGCCATCGAGTCGGTATCCGACTCATAGCGACCCTCATAGGGTTTTCAATGGCTGAGTGCTTCGGGATTGCCTTGGGAGTGGATTGCCAGGCCCTTATCCCATTTTTGCGGTGCTGGGAATTGAACTCAGGGCCTCAGAGACTGCAGCGCAGCGCTCTACCCACTGAGCTAAATCCCAGCCCCTATAGCACTTAATACACACTGCATTAGAAATGCTGTCTTTCTTCTTGGTCCTTCAAGGCAGGTATTTTATTCTGTAGAGCCTGATATATCTTTCAGTGAGTTAAAAATTTATTTGGTAAATGAATGAGCAAAGTAAAACAAGTGAAGTGGTGATTGATGATTGACTCCATGTGATGGGAGAAGTCCAAAAGACTGTGTTAATTTTATCATCTCTTCTCAATATTGACTTGAGAAAGCTACTTGTATGTTTCCTTTCCGGAAGGTAATGCACAAGTAAGTTCAAAACTGTTATTAAGTCACTGAAAGATTTGAGGTGAGTATCATGTTAAAGGGAGCATCTCTGAAGTGAAACTCTATTTAAAGTTTATCATTGTTTATCATTGTTTAATACCTAAGGAAAGATCAGTCAGAGAGAAGGGCTTTCAATTCCTTCTAAAAGATGATGAAGTTGAGAGTGAGATCAGACACTTGGAGGAATATGCTGAGCCCCAAGTGCACTCAGTAACTATCTTTTAGAAGGATTGACTGATCATCATCTGTAGGCTGTCTATAGTTTTGATTTTCTGCAGAAATGTTCTTTCATAGAGTCCTTGCCTATATTTCTCAGGAGAGAGTAAATGTTGTAATAATTCTGTATGTACCTCCTGGAGATGTATAACATGAAGTGGCTCCTAAGTTAGATGAATCTGCTTCTGTGCAAGACAATAAAATTAAAGTGAAGGGTTGGGTTCAAGCAACATAGTAACTATTACTTCTTTATTCTCCTATTCCTTTCATTTTTTCAGCAAAAAAAATATTCCATCTGAATGACTTTTAGAACTAGACTTTAATAAACACTTCACAGTAGTCTGGCTGAATGAAATACTGTCATACGTAACTTACTAAAAATACAATACCGTACACATAAAGAAATGAAACATTATAGTGTGGTAACTTCCCTTTAATGAACAAATGGTTTATATATGTCAAAAGTGATTACTGTTTTAGAGAAACCTTCAGTATTCTGCTCATTCTAAGGGACTGGCAAATTTAAAAATGTTAAACATGTAAGAAATAGTCAAAGTCTATCTGGTAACTAGATTCCGTGAAAGAAGTAGCATCTATAATCACATTAAACATAAATGAGTCAACACTATTAAAAAAAGGCAGGAATCATCAGATTGAATATAAAAAAAAACCAATTATATATTGTCTATAAAAATATGCTTTAAGTATAATAACACAGGTTGAATGTAAAAGAATATAATCAGATATTCATTGTTTATATCTGTATCTACTACTGGATGGAGAAGTTATAAAAAGGAAAGCTAATTTTCATTTTGAAAATTGAATTTAGTCCCAATTTCAGTTGCTTTAACTTGTGCTATAGGGAAGACTCTCAGAGGCATCTTTCTTTCATATTTGCTTCTGTTTGCTAGATATTGCTCACTGGTTTGCTATTTTTGAACAATGGCTTGAAGATACACACACACATACACACAGTTTTTATTTCATTTGCGCAATAACTTCCCCAGCATTTAGAGTGCATTTAATCTTCTAAATTAAGCTTAATAGGATGAGCTCAAACTTGTTATCCTAGCAACTTGAGAGGCAGAGACAGGAAGACCACAAGTTCAAGCCCAGAGGCAGCTTGTGTAATTTAGCTAGACCCTGAACAAAAGAAAAAATAAATAAATGGGTTTGGGGAACAACCCATTGGTAAAGCACTTGTAAAGTATGTATGAGGCCCTGGGTTTTACTCCAGAGTATGAAAAAAAATCAACAAAATCTTAGAAAACAACCCAGCAGTTTTGGATTTGTGTATTTGTTCAGCTATACCCTTAGTAATATTAAATAGAGCAGGATTCCTAGAATCTTGATCTCACAAAGAATGGATTAAAGTGCATTGTATGTTCGGAAACCTAGTCATCTTTCCAGATATAATTGTAACAGTCCACATTTCTATAATCTTTCCTCATGTACCTAAACTGCAAATTCAATCTCTAATGAGTCATCCTGTTCAGAAAACCCAAATGATGTCTTTAATACAATAAATAAATATTCACTCTTTTAATCATATAAATAGTTCCCAATTGATCATGGAACAACAAATAATTTGAAGATAAGTGAGCACAAATGAAGCACAACTGTGTCTACACTCCATCTGGCTTGTTGTGGTTGTTGTTAGGTGCAGTTGAGTTGAGTCCCACTCACCAGTCCTATATACAACAGAACAAAACACTTTCTGATTTTGTTCCAGGCACATGATCTTATGTTTAAGCCCATTTGTTGAACAAGTTATGTCAATCCCTCTAGTTAAGGGTTTTCTATTTTTTTGTTTACCTGCCACTCTCCCAAACATGATGTCCTTCTCCAGGGACTGGTCCCTCCAGACTACATGCCCAAATTATGTAAGACACAGTTTAGCCAGCCTAGTTTCCAAGGAGCACTCTGGTTTGACTTCTTCTAGGAAGAGTCTGTTGGATCTTTTGGTAATCTATGGTATATTCAATATTCATCTCCAGCACCATAATTCAAAAGCATCAATTTTTCTCCTATCTCCCTGATTGAATGGGTAGCTTTCAAAAACATATGATACAATGGAAAATGCCAAGGTATGAGTCAGGCACACCTTTGTCTTCAATGTGACATCTTTACATTTCAATCCTTTACAGAGGTCTTTTGCCACAGCTTTCTCCAATGCAATGTGTCTTTTGATTTCTTGACTGCTGCTTCTATAGGTGTTGATTGTAGAACCAGGTAAAGCAAAATCGTGGACCATCTCAATCTTTTCTCCATTTATTATGAAGTTGTTTACTGACTCATTTGTAAAGATTTTTGTTTTGTTGGTGTTTAGGCACATCATTCGGAAGGCTGAGTTCTTTGACCTTCTTCAGTAAATGTTCAAATCCTCTTTAGGTTGAGTAAACAGAGTTGTATCATCTGCACAACACAGGTTGTAAATGAGTCTTCCACCAATCATAATGCTGCATTCATCTTGATAAAGTCCAGCTTCTTGGATTATTTTCTCAGCATAGAAGCTGAAGAGGTATGAGGAAAGGACACAGCCCTGACACATACCTTTCTCAACTTTAAACCAAGCAGTATTTTCTTTGTTTTGTTCAAACTGCCCCCTGGTCCATATACAGATTCCTCATGAGTACAGTTAAATGTCCTGGTATTCCCACTCTTCACAGTGTTATCCATAATTTGTTATGATCCACACAATAAATTCCTTTTGCATAGTCAATCTAACATAGACAGACACCTTTCTGGTATTCTCGGCTTTGAATCCAATTTGATTTAATGAGAGTTCCCTGTCCACATACTATTGAATGTCACTTTTGAATGACCTTTATTAAAGTTTTGCTTGCATGTGACATTAATGATATTGTTTGACAGTTTTCACATTTGGTTGGATCCCCTTTCTTTGGAATAGGCAGAAATATGGATCTCTTCCAGTCAGTTGGCCGGGTATCTGTTTTCCAAATCTCCTGGCATAAACATGTTATCACCTCCTATGCTACCTCTGTTTGTTGCAACATCTCTATAGGTATTCCATCAATTCCAGGAGCCTTGTATTTTGCCAATTCTTTCAAGACAGCTTCCACTTCATTGTTCAATACCGTTGGTTCTTGATCATATGCAACCTCTTAAAATGGTTGGTCACCACCAATTCTTTTTTGTATAATGACTCTGTGTATTCCTTCCATCTTCTTTTGATGTTTCCTAAGTCCTTTAATATTTTTCCTATAGCATCCTTCACTATTGCCACTTGAAGCCTGAATTTTTTCTTCAATTCCTTAAGCTTGAGAAAGACCGAGTATGTTCTTCTCTTTTGGTTTTCTGTCGGCAGTTCTTTGCACATGTCATTACAATATTTGATTTTGTCTTCTTGACCTGCCTTTTGGAATCTTCTGTTTAGTTCCTTAAACTCATCCTGTCTTCTGTTTACTTTAGCAACACTTATATTTCATTTCTACATCCAGCAATAAAGTAGTAAAAAATATTTTTATTAAAAATATAATTATTCAAATTAAGAGTCAGTACCTATCAGACTATTCTTCACTGTGACAAA
>VMDO01034587.1:0-16831 GCA_007922755.1 Pedetes capensis
ATATGAACAATTTTTACATGTCTTTAAAAGCCATTGTTGAACACGTTTAACAATACAAAAAACCTAGAAATTCTGTACCAGAAATCTAGAAATTTTCATAACTTTTGATATGATAATTCTACTAAGATGAATCAAAAAATTATTCAAAATATTAATACACACAGTACATTGGAATAGTTGTTTTTAAAGAAACAAGACTAGTTCAGTAAACTATGAAAACAAACAATGGAATTTATTCATAGTCATCAGAAAGCATTCATGATTAAAGTATGTTTAATATGATCTTATTTATTACATATATTCATATATCCAGAGAAATTAGTAAGTTTCAATAGTTATCCCTGGGAAGATAATAGATAAGTTTTATTTTCTTCTTAATACCTGCACACAAGTCTCAAATTTTCTACAATGAGCACACTGCTTTTAGAATCAGAAATACACACATACACACAAAAGGAACCAAGTCTTACCATGGCCTGCATATGCCTTGGCACTGTCATTTAAAAGGCTTGGGGAGCTGCTACTATTAGTCATTCTCTGGAAAATAAAGTATGTGTACATAGTGTCAGTGAGAAATACAGAATTAAAAGTGTTCAATTAAGACTGACCCTATTTGCTTCTTCCCCTTCAATTCACCTTTCACATTCCTGACACAGTAGTCTTCCTATAAATGTTGCTGCTTATATTACAATTCTCTACAAAAACTTCCAAAGCTCCCTGAAAAACTATCAAATGAGAATTTTCTCACAAGTCAGCTATTTAAACACAAAGTTGCAAACCTATTTTGAATTGTACTTCCATAACTTATTAGGTTGGGCAAAACACATAACTATGAAGTTTCCTTGTCCATAAAATATAAATTCTAATATCCATCCAAGAAGATATAGAGAGACTGTATAAGTCAACAAACACTCGAATATTCTCTCTCAATTTGTATTATCCTCTTACAGCTTAGAGAGCTTACAAATGAGACTATTCTGTTATCTAAACATGTCTTCTGCTTTCCTGATTCACTCCACAGTCTCTACATTTCTCCATCTGGAAGGGCTTTCATGCCTACAAGTGTCATACATGACATCTAACTTAATAACACTGAACTTATTCAATTTCTTACTCGTTTTCTGTGTTATCAGAAAGGGAAGGGGGAGGGCTGAGTTCTTGAGGTAATTTTAATACAAATATATACAAAGCACATGAAATTATGGCTCACAGGTAATCAAAAGAACATATAACCATGCATTACCTTAAATTGTTCATTAAAAAATAAATCATTCGTATTCATATTTGTTGTACGTGTTTATCTAAATGTTTATAATTCAAAAGACCCCTAGTGTGCCTATCTACATGAAATCTTGGCTTTCACATAAACAAAACTTAAAATCAATCAGAAATTCACTGGCTTTGTAACACCCCTTAAAAATCAATCTATCTTGAAATGGAGATTAAGCCTTCTTGTTTTTAAATACCTTATTGCAATTATGGAGTCCAACCAACAGTGCATCACAGAAACAAGAAAGGGCAATACACTACCTTTAGTACTATGGCAATTTTCCAATTAACTCTAGAATAGTTTTCAATTTTATTGTACAAATTTCTGCTATATCAATCTACAAAAATGTCTTCTACATTGCATGCAATCATATGGAAAAAAAAGCTACAAAGAACAAAATGAGCTGTAAAAAATTCAAAGACACTGTTAATATGAAACATCTTTCAAGTACTGCAGCTTTAAATTTAACACTTTAAACGTAAAGCTAACAAGATGCTTCTATATGAAAAGAATATTCCTGAAAGGAACTCCAGGAAATTGATACCAGTAATGCTAGCTGTCCCTAGGAAAGTTAAAACGATGGTTAGTGAGCAGGGACAGAAGGGAGGCATTTTGTAACTCTTAACTTTCATAGCATATCTTTGTATTATCTACTCAAACAAGTAAAAGAAAAATTACTATCATCACTTCCAGGTTTAATTAATATACACACATATACATAAACACAAAGATAAATGGAACTAGTCTCTATCTACCTTCTACATATTCCACTGCCATTCTCTTTCCCAGCCCCCACCCTTGAAATTTCTCACTGACTCCAATCCTACAAAAGATGGCATAACCGTATCCCATTTATCTCATCACCTCTTAAAATCTCATGCCCACTGAAACAATTTAAGAATAAATGTCTCTAGATGTCCCATCCCTGAAATAAACTTCCCTACTTAATGTACTATCAATTCATACTAAGAATACCTGTATCAAGGGATACTTTGTTTCCACCGGGCTTCCAAATCCATTGACTCCAATAAAGCTGGTGCTGAAATAGGAATCTGTGAGACTTGTATCAGTTAAAGCACCTCCATCCATTCCAGGTACTGAAAGAGAAGGCAAATTCAAGTATTTATAATTATTTTAGGTGACAAAACGTTGATTTTGCAATTTTGCTTCTATGTTCTTCAGTAAATTTCAAAGTCTCAAATCTGTCACATTTTCTTTTTTTATTTACCAGTTCATAACAGAAGGCAAGATCCAGTGAGATTTGTTCAGCATTTTTTTTTAGCAAGAAGTTTATTTAAACAACAAGATGCTTGATTTAGAGGGAAAACTTAGATTAATTTTTTTAAGAGTAATGTATCCCTACTTAAAGACAGAAAAGACAGATTGCCCTAGAGGACAGATGCAGACAAAAGTTATAAAACTGTCCTTGACTTCACAATAATAAATGAAAAACATTAAAATTATCCAATTGATTAAGGTATGCAAGGATCTTTTACGCTGTTGGGTTTTTTGTAGTTGTTTAAACAACTGAGGGCAAAATAACTTAAAGGAATATAAAGATAAAGAGCTGAATAAGCATACCACTAATGGAGAAAAGGGATATTTTCACAAAACCAGTATTTTTCCCACCCTGTCTCCATTTCATGTCAATCAAAAAATGCCACTGGCTGGCAGCCCAGTGACACATATGTGTAATCCCAGCAACTCGGGAGGCTGAGGCAGGAGGATCGAAAGTTTGAGGGTAGAGGCAGCCTGTGTAATTTAGCAAAACCCTTATTCAAACTAAAAAAAGACCTAGGGGGGTGCAGCCCAGTGTGACACCCTGGATTCAACCCCCAACTAACACGCACTCATGTGTGCGCACCCGTACACACACACACTCGCTTGCTCTCTCTCTCTCACCCACAAAAAAAAAAAAAAAAAAAAATGTTTGAGCACAAACACCAGTTACTGTACGTGCAATAAAGGAAAGAGGAAGGGGAAAAATGAAAGAATGGAGAAAACTATACAGTAGTAGTCAGGATGTGGTGGAACCAAATTGAGGTTTTCTAACTGAGAATGTATTCTTCCTCTAAAAGTACAGAGTTCTGGAGTAAAGTAGCAGATTCCCTTTTCTAGTAAACATCTCCTATCTTCTATTGGAATACATCAATTGCATCTTCACCCTCCATTTCCAGTTATGCAGGTGTGTCTGTTCCATTGTTTGGCTGCCCATCAAATCAAAATCTGATCTGCCTCACTGACAAACCCTATTGTTCACAACAGGCTTTCAATGGTTTACTAAGGTTTGCTTCTTAACCTTAAACTGCACCACAGAACCACCCTGCCCCACCATCTGAGAATTAATATGATCCTTGATCTCACTCTTGACTCCTTTCTTGGGCTTTTCATCCCTCACGGCAAGTACCGAAGTTTCCTCAGCTGCCACTTGACAAAAGAGGACCGGGTTTGTACTTAACAAGCACAGAAAGAGCATCACTTGCTCTGCTTTTAAAAGCTGTTAAATATTCCTCACACTGACCACTTTTTTCACGCAAACAGTATTTTATACAACTCACCTAATAGCTAAAACCCACAACATGAAGAAATCACACTTGCATTTCTAGTTTCCTAGACAAGTTTTCTTCCTTTAACTTAGTAAAAAGACAGTAGAATATAAACTGCTGCAATTTCCCCTGAGAATCATCTGGATGGTAAACAGGCAAGTTTGGCAAGACTGTTTATCTATGTCTTTTGAAACAGACCAGCATCTCACACTAACTCAGAATCCAGGGAAGGAGTTCAGGAATACTAAGAGTTCTGCTGCTTTTAGCACAGTCAGACACAGAGGAATTATAGAAATCGCAGGGCAACCCCACCATATATCTACAAAGTACTAGACAAGATGCATTGGATGCAGCTACTTTTTAAGGTGCTGTTTAAGTACAAAGCATTATGCTTAACCAATAATCTGAGCTGCAAGAAGGGTTACCCTTCTCCAGGTAGAGTAACTAAGAAACTCCCCCATCATTCAACTAAAAAGAAAACAACACAAAACATGTTGACAGATAGATGTAGGATCTCCTTTAAAAACAATCAGAGGGAATTTTTATTTTCTTCTTTTTTAATTTCCAAAAATGTCCAAAATTAAAATTATTTTTATAACTAGAGGAAGATTCTTTTCTCTTTAATGGTTCATATTCTTAGTGATGGGCTGGGGTTTAGCTCAGTTGGTAGAGAGCAGCTTTGTGCACATTGAGGCTCTGGGTTCAATCCCCAGTACCATGAAAATGGGAGAAGGACCTGAGAGCTCATTCTCAAAACAATCAGCCATTGAAAACCCTATAAATAGCAGAGAAGCACTGACAGTGCTGGACATGGCTAAGTGTCAGGTGGTGTTTCATTCCATTGTACAGAGAGTCACTATGAGCTGGACCCAACTAAATGGCACCTAAAAACAACAAATCTTAGTAATTACAACTTCAGATGTGGTGAAAAAAATAGTCAGAAGCACCTTAAGATTTATATACGAACATGATCAGAGTTCTAGTTTAAGAGGGTGGATTAAAGGCAGCCTCTGAGTAATGTGGTAACACAAAGGAGTCAGAATAGGAAGAAATGGAGTCTTTTCCAAAGAAAGTCTGGAGAAGCACAGAAACCACAGAAGAGACTGTTAGATGGTCCCAGATTGCAGAACAGATGTGAAGAGCAAGAGGGACTGATCAGGACACAACTCTACCAAAATCTTCTCCTGGGGGAGGAGAAATGGAGCCCTCATCCAAACAAGATAGCCCTGGCCATGGGACTGGCAGTCCCATAGGACAAGGCTACAGTCCTTGAAGCCCTTGAACCAGGGACTTAGTGACACAGTGGTTTTTCCTAATTGGGGGGTTCAACATTGGACAAGTAACACTCTTTCCCATGCTCCATGTGGCAGACCAAGCACCATCTTGGGAGAGAACCTACTGTGTGAGACTGAGCTACCCACAGGGTATGGAAAAAAAGAATTATCACAACTGGAGAGGCTTGGGGGTGACCTGCCACAGCCCCAGCATGCAACACAGCTGCAACAGGCAGTTGCAGTGAGGGAGGAGATGGGACTTGACACACTGAGATGTTCAGGCAGCATCTTGCTTGGGAAAGCTGCTCAGAAACAAGTCCCATCCCCCAGGGAGAGAAGAGGACTCCATTTCCTGAAGGAAACTGTGGAGACTGTCTACTCTGAGCTGTGGTCAGATAAAAAGACTATTCACAACTGATCACCACCTCCACCTATTAGAGGCCACAGAAAGAATCCCCTCCAGTACTACTACTACTACTTCTACTTCTTCTCCCCCTCCTCCTCCTCCTTTTTTCTTCCTGTTGCGCTGGGGGTAGAACCAAGGGCTTCTCAATGGGATAAAAGCTGTGCCACGGTGCAGTACCCCAAGCCTTTTTCTTATTTTTGCTTAGAGACAGGCCACATTGAATTGCACAGGCTGCCTCTGGCCTGGGGCTCAGGATCCTACTGCCTCAGCTCCCAAAAACACTGCAGTTGTAGGGGAGCAAGTATGTAGTCGCCTCCTTTTTTTTTTTTTTTCCCTTCTATCTTCCCTCTTTTCATTGTTAATTTTCATTTCCTAATTCCCCTTTTGAGAGCGAGGGTTTAGCACGGTTGGTACAGAGCTGCTCTGTACTCTTTGAGGCTCTGGATTTGATCCCCAGCACCACACCCAACTCCTGCAACAATCCTGAAACAATCAGCCACTGAAAACTCTATGAACAGCGGAGAAGCACTGACATACTGCCAGGTATGGCACAGTATCAGGTAGTGTTTCCTTCTGTTATACATAGGGCCACTATGAGTCAGACCTGACTCAATGGCACCTAACAACAACAACAATTTCCTCTTTTTCTAAAGTAATTTATATCTTTTTACATTTTTGGTTTTTAAAATCTTTTTCTGCCTGTGTATTTCTTTTTCAATTTACTACACGTTTAATTTTTTAGGCTTACTAGTTCTTATTGTTCTACTTATGTTTACCTAATTGTTTATATATCTTTTTCTTTATCATGCAATCATTTTTTCATCTTTAGCTCCTTTCCCTCCCTCTTCCTAACATTCATCTCCTTTCTAGATACTCTCTTCCCGTTCATTTACATCACCCTTGAGGCATCCTTCTGTCTCCTCTTTCTCTGCCCCCACAAATATTATTTATACCTTCACCCTAAATATGTTGTAACTTAATAGTTTACGCTGTATTGTGATTGCCATTCTTTGTTCTATAGGGATTGGTGGTGCAGCAGCTGGCTTTAAGAGATTTTAAGCATATTTCTATATTGGGATTGGTCAGATATTGTACCTGTTATACTGGTTTGCCTTCCTCTCTGGGAGTGGCACTAGAGATTATGATCTCAAGAGAAAGCTGCTCACTAAGAAGACATCTGTAGGGGTGATATCCACCTCTACAGATGCACAAATCACAAATCAAAACCACAAGAAACATGAAAAAGCAAGGCAGTGTATCTCCTCCCTTTTGGGAGGATTCTTTAACCATTTAATCCAAAGATACTAAAGCACCGAGATGTCAAACAAAGAACTTAAGTCTACTTGTAAAAATGATCAATGACTTCGAAGAGGACAAAAACAAGCAAATGAACAAAGTAAGGTAATTGTGTGATAAAGAAAAAGATACAGGACCTAGGTTGAAAATCACCAATACAGATGACAAAGTCACCAAAATGGATGAGAATTCAACAAGGAAATAGAGATTAAACAAACAAAACAAAACAAAACAAAAACACATCACACCAGAAAGGCTGGAAATGAAGAACTCAATAAATTAAATGGAAAACAAATACTACATTCAGATATCAACAAAGGGTGAAAAAAAAAGAAAAGAACATGACCACAATTTTCAAGAACTTTGGGTTGTGATCAAGAGATCAAACCTAAGAATCCACAGAGTAGAAGAAGGACCTAAGATAAAAACTAAAGGCACAGAAAACTTGTTCAGTGAAATTATAGCAGAAAACTTCCCATATCTGGGGAAAGAAATGAGCATTCAACCACAAGAAGCATTAAGAACAGACATGACCAAAAAAGAACCTGTCCACAACACATAATAATTAAAATGCCAAGATTGCAGAACAAAATATATATATATATATATTAAAAGCTGCAAGAGAAAACACCAAGGAAAACTCATCAGAATTACATTAGACCTCTCAGTAAAAACCTTAAAATCACAGAAATGGTGTAATGATATATTTCAAGCCTTAAAAGTAAGTAATTGTCAACCAGTTGCCATCAAAGTTAGCATTTAAATTGATGGAGAAATAAAGGCATTCCAAGATAAGCACACACTAAAGCAATACATGACCACTAACCAGTACTGCGGGGCTAGGATTTAGCTCAGTTGGTAGAGCACTGCGCTGCAGTCTCTGAGGTCCCGAGTTCAATTCCCAGCACCGCAAAAATGGGAGAAGGACCTGGCAATCCACTCCTGGGGCAATCCCGAAACAGTCTGCCATTGAAAACCCTATGAGGGTTGCTATGAGTCGGATACCGACTCTACAGCACCTAACAACAACAACAACAACAACCAGTACTGCAGAAGATACTTAAAGGCATTCTACACACACAGGAAGAAAAAAGATAATCTCTACCATGAGAGCAAAGGAAAGAATAAATTTCATGGGAGGAACAAATGAAACAGAACTAAGAAACAATCAGTCATGTCTAACTTAAAAAACCAGCAAGCTCAAGGCCCTGGATTCAACCCCCAGTACCTCCTCCCCCGCCCCCAAAAAAAAAAACAGCAAGCCCTGAATATAATCAAGGGAGAAAGAAAAGAATGAATAGTGTATGGACCAACTAGGAAAACAACTAACATGATATAAGAACCAGCAAATGCCTCAATAATAACCCTAAATATAAACGGTCTTAACTGTCGAATTAAAAGGCATCGATTAGTAGACTGGATTAAAAAACAAGATCCAACAATTTGATGTCTGCAAGAAACATATCTCGCTGGCAAGGATATCCACAGATTAAAAGTGAAAGAATGGAAATTGATATACCAAGCAAGTGAAAGCCAAAAAAAAAAGGAGTAGTAGTCATCCTTATAGCAGACAAAATAGACTTCAAGTTAAAACTAAACTGAAAAGACAAAGGTCACTACATATTAAGGGAACAAATGATCAAGAAGGTGTAACAATTTTAAATATATATGCACCAAACATCAGTGCACCCAACTTCATTTAAAAAAACACTAATGGACTTAAATGAACAGACAGGTCCTGATACAATAATAGTGGATGACTTCAATAGCCCACTATCATCAGTAGATAAAACATCCAAACCAAAAAAAAAAAAATCAACAAAGAAAGTTCAGAATTAAACACCACAATAAATCAAATGGAATAAATAAACATACACGAATATTCCACCCAAAAGCTACAGAATACACATTCTTCTTGGCAGCCCATGGAACTTTCTCTAGAATAGATCACATTTTAGGCCATAAGTCAAGTCTTAACAAATACAGAAAAATCTACATAATTTCATGTACCTTATCAGCCCATAATGGAATAAAACTAGAAATAAAGGGTAAGAGAAACTACAGAAACTAAACAATTACATGGAGAATGAACAATACACTCTTAAATGATCAATGGGAGCTTGAAGAAATCAGAGAGGAAATTTTAAAAAATTCTTAGAATCAAAAGAAAAGAAAAACACAACCTACCAGAACCTTTGCGATACAGCAAAGGCAGGTCTAACAGGAAAGTTTATAGTACTGGGTGCTTACATAATAAATCAGAGTGGGGTCAAACAAAAAATGATGCATCTCAAGGTCTTAGAAAGAGAAGAAACAAAACCCCAGACCAGTAGATGGAAAAAAAATAATAAAGACAACAGCAGAAATTAATGAAATGGAGACTAAAAGATCAAAAGAATTGGTTCTTTGAAAAGATAAGATCAACAAACCCTTAGCCAAACTAACCAAAGGAAAGAGAAAGACTCAAATTAAGAAAATCAGAGATGAAAAATAGAACATTACAACAGATACCAATGAAATCCAGATAATCATCAGGGAATATTTTCAAGAATTATATTCCAAAAAACTGCAAAACTTAGAAGAGATGGATAAATTCCTAGACACTATCACCTGCCAAAACTAAGTCAAGAGAATATAAACAGCTTAAACAAACCAGCAAAGACTGAAGTAGTAATAAAGAATCTCCCAAAAAAGAAAAGCCCAGGACCAGATGGATTCAGTGCTGAATTCTGTCAGGTGCTGTCAAGTCAGATCTGACTCATAGTGCCCCTATGTACACTGAACAAAATAAGCACTGTATCTAACAGTGCTTCTGTCATATCTATAGGGTTTTCAATGGCTAATTGTTTCCAGAGTGGGCTGCCAGGCCCTTCTCCCATTTTTGTGGTGCTGGGAATCGAACCCAGGGCCTCAGAGTGCACCAAACAAGCACTCTACTAACTGAGCTAAACCCCAGCCCTGCTGAAGCCTACAAAATCTTTAAAGAAGAATTAACACCAATGTGTCTCATGCTACTCCATAAAATACATATGGAAGGAACACTCCCACACTCATTCTAGGGATACATCAAAAAGGAAAAGTACAGACCAATTTCCCTGATGAACTTAGATGCAAAAATCCTTAATAAAATACTTGCAAATTGAGTTCAACAACACATTAAAAAAATCATACACTATGGTCAAGTTGGTTTCATTCCAGGGATGCAAGCCTGGTTCAACATATGCAAGAAAACAAATATAATAGAGCATATAAATAGACTCTGAAACAGAAATCACATGATCCTATCGATAGATGCAGAAAAAGCCTTTGACAAAGTTCAACATCCTTTTATGATAAAAGCCTTGAAGAAAACAGGAATTTAAGGAACACACCTCAAAACAATAAAGGAAATATATATATATATGTATCTACAGCCAACATCATATTAAATGAGAAAGAACTAAAAGCATTTCCCCTAAAATCAAAACAAGGGTGTCCATTGTCTCCCGTGCTATTCAATGCAGTAATTGAACTATTAGCCACAACAATAAGAGAAAGAAAGAAAAGGACTCCAAATAGGAGAGAAGTCAGATCATTCCTATTTATAGAAGACATGATCCTATACTTAAAAGACCCTAAAGACTCCATCAGAAAACTTTGAGCTGATAAACACTTTTAGCAAAGTAGCAGCATACAAAATTAACATACAAAAATCAGTAGCTATTGTTCATAACAATATCAATTATGCAGAGAAAGAAACCAGGAAAACAATCCCATTCACAACAGCTTCAAAACAAACAAAATACCTGGGAATAAACCTAACCTAGGAGGTGAAACTGGCAGAAGGACCCAGCAATCCACTCCCAAAAAATTAATCCACCATTGAAAACCCTATGAATAGCAGAGACGCATTGACAATAGTGTTTCGCCTGTTATATGTAGGGTCACTATGAGTCGGATATTGACTGGATGGCACCTAACAACAACAACAGGAGGTGAAAGATCTCTACAATGAAAACTTTAAAACAATAGAGAGATTAAAGAAGACACCAGAAGGTGGAATGATCTCCCATATTCATGGATTAGAAGAATATTGGGAAAATGGTTATATTATTGAAAGCAATTTACAGATTTAATGCAATCTCCATCAAAACCCCAAGGACATTCTTCACTGAAATAAAGAAAAGAACCCTAAAGCTGATATGGAAGGACAAAAGATCCTAAATGGCTAAAGTGATCCTGAGCAAAAAGAACAATGTAGGGGCATCAAAATTCCTGATTTCAAATTATACTACAAAGCTACAGTAACAAAAACTTCATGATACTGGCATGAAAACAGACATGTAGACCAATGGAACAGAATATAGTATCCAGATATAAATCCATGCAGCTACAGCCACCTGCAATATTTGACAAAAGTGCCAAAAATGTAAGTTGGATAAAAGACACCTTCTTCATCAAATAGTGCTGAGAGAACTGGTGGATATCCTCATGTCAAAGACTGAAACTAGATTGATTCCTCTCTCTCACCTTGTACAACAGTCAGTTCAAAAGGAATCAAAGACCTTAATGTAAAACCTGAAACTTTGAAGCTGTTAGAAGAAAACACAGGGAAAACACTTCAAGACATAGGCATAGACATATAGGTCATGAAAGTAGAAGGGGCCTATGTAGGGACAGATAACAGACTAAAGAAAAGGAAGAGAAGGCAAAAAGAAAGGGTAATGGGAAAAAAGAAGGGAAATACCTCGTATGTTGCCCTTATGGCAAAATTGGGATGTACAAAGATAGATAGATATACTCACAAAAAAGACATGCAGGTAGAAAGGGAACCATTAGTGGGGAGGACGGGGATTGGCGAGGGAGTCATGAGACTGTAATGGGGAAGTGAACATCAGCAATGTACAATGAAATTCATGTATAGAAATGTCATAATGTGACCCATTAAGTTGCACATTCAAAATTACCAGTAAAAAAAGGATGTTCATCAATATGATTTATATACATATATTAAAAAGCATTATTTTAAAGAAATTAGAAACAGTGTGATATGTCCAACAAAAGAATGATTAAATTTTAAGGTAGTCACTGAAGAATTACTATGTAATAATTTAAACTCATGGCAAATTAATGAAGTGTTGTTGTTAGGTGAGGTCCAGTTGGCATCCAACTCATGGCGACACTATGTACAACAGGCGAAACACTATTGTCAGGACTTTTCTGATATTTATAGGGTTTTCAATGGCTGATTGTTTTTTGGGAATGGGTCACCAGTCCTCCTCCCAAGCCTAAGCGTCTGCCTTTCATTTGTCTCCAGTTCCTGGCACAGAGCTCCTAAAGTTCGTAATTTTCTAAGTGGTAGGTAGGTTAGGGATACCTTGTATTCAAATACTTGATCTGTGACCCTAGTTCTAGACACAGGGCTGCTGAATTGTGTGAGTGATGAGTGTCATTTATTCTTTTTTTTTTTTTTTTTTTATTCGCAGTACTGGGGGTTGAGCCCAGGGTCTTGCGCTTGCAAGCTTTGCAAGTGCTGGACCACTGAGCGGCCACCCCCACCCCATTTTTTCACTTTTTTGAGACAGAGTCTCACTAAATTACATAGACTGCCTGTAGTCTCAAACTTGCAATCCTCCTGCCTCCACCTCCCCAGACGCTGGGATTACAAGCGTGCCCTACCACACCTGGCTGAGTGTCTTTTATTCTAATGAGGTGACTCTTGGTAGGACTCCTAGATGGGAGCTGGTCACCAGTATAGGATTGTCAGCCTTACCCCTCCTTTCCTCCGGGAAGGGGAGAGGGTTCAAGATTAGATTAATAATCCATCACACCTATGTGATGAAGCCTCCATTAAAAAATCTTCAACTATAGGATTCAAGGAGCTTCCAGGTGGGGCCAGAAGGGTGGTACACTACAATTCCACAAAGACAGGAGCTCCTATGCTCTGGACCCGTCCACACCTCACCCTAACTACCTTTTCACCCAGCTATTCATCTATACCTTCTGTTTCCCTGTGCTCTGTGAGCTGTCATAGCACAGTGACAAACCAAGGGAGGATGACATGCGAACCCTCAATTTGTAGCCAAGTCAGACAGAAGTAAGGCTAACCTGGGGACCCACTACATGTGTCTGAAGTGCAGGGGACAAGTGGAGGGCACAGTCTTGTGAGATTGAGGCCTTAACCTGTGGAGTCTGTACTAACTCCAAGTAGTGGAGTACTCCAAGTACTAACTCCAAGATATTCAGGTAAGAGTTGTCAGAAGTATGTGAAAGTGTAGAGAGAAAAAAACCTTTTTTCTATTTTAATGTAACAACCATTTATAATGTAAAATGAAAAAATTTTTATTTATAGTATGTTTGTACATGCTTATATACACACACAGATTTTAAGACTGAATAAATATGCAAGATAAATCTTATGTTCTGTGACTGAGGAAGTCAGTCTTTTATGATTTTCCGTGGTGGTGTTTATTCGAATAATGATGATGATGATAACAACAGAGAAATCTTGTAAAGGGAAGAAGATCTTCCATTCCACCAAAACCCTTATGGCATCTACTCTTCACCTTTTCCCTATTAAACAACATAATTCTATTTTATAAAACAAAGCACAATTCCAAGGTCAAATTACTTTTTTTTTTTTTTTTTTTGGTACTGGGGATTGAACACAGGGCCTCGCGCTTGCATGCTTTGCAAGTGCTAGACCACTGAGCTGCACCCCCAGCACCCCCCCCTTTTTTTTTTTTTTTTTTTTTTTTAACTTTTGGAGACAGGGTCTCACGAAGTTACACAAACTGCCTCTGGTCTCGAACTTACGCTCCTCCTGCCTCCACCACCGGACCTGCTGAGATAACAGGAGTGCGCCACCATGTCCAGCTCAAATCACTTTTAATATAGCATTTTTATTGGGTTTGTGTGTGCAGCCATTTGGTTTTCAGCCGCCATTTCTTAAGTTAAATTTCACTTCCACCGGGAGGAAGGTCATTTAGAATACTTAACTTGGCTTCCTGGTATTGCCCCGCCTTGCTCAATCTATCTGGCCCTAGGCTCATCCCCTCCTAGCATAACCTAATTTGGAAGTGGCGTGGTCAGGGGTGGCACTGTTTGTGATGCCACCTTGAACCACTCCCCTAACATCCACCTTGACTGGAAAACTCTACTCTACCCCCATATAAGGAGCCATCTTGGTATACCTTGCTGCTGTTCACTAGTTCCGGGAGGCAGCCACTCTGTCTTTCTGCTTATTAAAATCTCTCATGGGAGTCCTTGAGTGCAGAGTGGTCTTTGGCAGACACTTTCACTTTTTACTTTTATTCCTAATAGGTTGTTTTTTAATTGCAAATCCAATTTCTCTTTTCATCATATCTTACACAAGCTAAGAGAACTTTTGTTTTCTGGTTTTTGTTTTTTAGGTGGTACAAGAGGGCTGAAGGCTTCATGTATGCTAGGCACTTGCTCTACCACTGAACTACATCCTCAGCCCAGTTTTTCTTTATTTTTAATTTCTGACAGGGTCTCCCTAAATTGCATAGTCTGCCTCTGGCCTTGAACTCAAGATCCTCCTGCCTCTGCCTCTGCCTCCCAAGTCACTGGGATTATAATGTGCACCACTGTGCCAGGCTCACAACAGAACAATTTTTGAACATGCCAGAATGTATATATCTACACATATACTTATAGTTGAGTTTTCTTGTTTTGGAAAGTTACAGTTTGGAAAGGAAAAAAAGGGAACTCATACTTCAAGGGCAGTTAGGAAAATCAGTAACCTATGATACATTATTCCATCCTATATAAACTGTTAATACAATAATATGTGTAACAGTTGCTAAGAACCGACACGTCCCACATACCTTAGAGTGTTTGTGGAATATTTTAATTTTAAATTATGTAATTATACAATATGGGAGAAGGACGTGGCAACCCACTCCCAAGGCAATCCCGAAACAGTCAGCCATTAAAAACCCTATGAGGTACATTATTTTGCTTTTTGAGATAGGCTCTTGCTGGGCTGCACAGATCTCGGGCTTGCAACCCTCCTGCCCCCATCCCCCAAGTCACAGGGATTCTAGGCGTCTTTCACTGCACCTGACTACAAGAGTTGTAATATGTATGGGGGAGCGTCTATGTGTAAGGTCTGGAATTTTATTTTATTTTATATTATATTTTTTTCTCTTTTCTTTGTATTTTACTTTTTTAAAATTTTATCTTATTTTAATTTTATTATTATTATAATTTTTTTTCCCCTGCTACGGGGGATTGAATTCAGGGCTCTGTGCCTGCTTGACTGGTAGGTGCTGGACCGCCACGCTGCACCCCAGGACCCCCCCCTTTTCTTTTTTTTTTTTTTTTTTTTTTTTTTTTTTTTTTTTTTTTTTTTTTTTTTTTTTTTTTTTTTTGCTTTTTGAGACAGGGTCTAATTGGGTTGCACAGAAATCGGGCTTGCGTCCCTCCTACCTCCGATCCCCAAGCCGCTGGGATTGCAGGTGTGCACCACGGCACCCGACTACAAGTGTTTTTATTAGTGTTTGGAAGAGTGTATATGTGAGATTTGCCTCTTTTTTTTTCTTTCTTTCCTCTCTTTCTTTCTTTTCCTTTTTATTTTTCTCTTTTTCTTCCCTATTTTTCTTCTTCTTTTACTCCCTTCCCTTTTTCTACCCTCCTTCTCTATTTCTTAAGCTATATATGTATCATTGTTTTAATAATTTATCCCTTAAATCTTAACCTTAATATTAACTTTGACAGTAATTTCTGTTAGTCTCTGTCCTCTACCTCCTCCTTCCACCTCTTCTACCACCAGATCCCCCCCTTTTCTCACCCCACAGAAGAGAAACGGAATCTATCGCCTCCCTAACCCTTACCCCCCCTGGAGTCAGACTAGAAGATTCTGTTTTCCAGACCGCACTATGGGAAAATCATATAAAGTTACAAAAACCACAAGGGGGCAGGATGAAGCTGAAGGCTCCACAGATCAAACCTCAACGGATCAATCCAACGACTCGCAATTATTAGAGATCTCTGAGTCGGAGTTCAGAGTCATGGTTATAAGCATGCTAAGAGAAATAAAGACAAATACTAAAAATACACTGGATGTAAGTGAAAGAAAGGTTTCTAATTTGGAAGCTGCTCTGTCATCCCAGTTAGAAATGATTAAGAAAAATCAAGCCACTTTGCTTGATACTCAATCCAAATGATCAGAATTGAACACAGCTAAAGAATCCTTCTCTTCAAGACTGGATGAATCAGAGCAAAGGATCTCTGAGAAAGAAGATGACATAAACAAGCTGAAGCACAAGCAATTAGAAATGGAGTCAATGATAAAAGTTTTAAAAAAAGATTTCCAAGAGAACTCAGATAGAGTGAAAAGAAGAAATATAAGAATTATGGGTATTCCTGAATGAGAAGGAAGAATCACTGGAGGCCTTCACAACCTAGTAAATGATATCCTCAAGGAAAATTTCCCAAAGATAGCAAAGGAAATGGATACATACAACACTGAGACTTTCAGGACTCCCAGGAAGGCTGATTTAAATAGATCATCCTCGAGACACATCGTAGCTCGATTTCTATCACTAGATACCAGAGACGCCATCCTGCAAGCAGCAAGACAAAAGTCCCTTATTACTTATAAAAAACAGCCAATAAAAATTACTGCAGACTTTTCCATATCAACACTGAAAGCTAGAAAGGAATGGTCACAGGTGATTCAAATACTAAGAAAAAACAATCTCCAGCCTAGACTAATATATCCAGCAAAATTATCATTGATAATAGATGAGGAATATAAGACATTTAGTGACACTGAAGCTTTTAAACGATATGCAACAACCAAACCAGCACTGGAGAGGATAATAAATCAAATAACACATCCAGGAGAGTTAAGACAACCCTACAAAGGAAATCAAAGAACCGATTAACTGAGATGAGTCCAACACAAAAAAGCTCCAAAGCAAACATGAATCATAAATCAGTAACAGGTAATGATTGGATAAATGACAATAAATGCTCCTCAATAATCTCTATTAATGTAAATGGTCTTAACTCACCAATTAAGAGACAGAGA
>VMDO01034588.1:0-16833 GCA_007922755.1 Pedetes capensis
CTCCTTGGAAGCAAAAATGGCCAAACTGCGTCTTACATATTTCAGACATGTAGTCAGGAGAGAACAATCCCTGGAGAAGGACATCATGTTTGGAAGAGTGGCAGGTCAACGGAAAAGAGGAAAACCCTCCACCAGATGGATTAACACAGTGTCTGCAACAATGGGCTTAAACATAAATAAGATGGTTTGCCTGGCACAGCATCGGCGAGTGTTTCGATCTGCTGTACATAGGGTCGCTATAAGTTGGACTCGACTCGACAGCACCTAACAACAACAACAAAAAATTCTCCTGGAAACTATTCCTGAATCTTTCTGGAGCATCTGAATTTATTCCTCCTTATAGAGTAATTTTATTTACAATCTTCTCCTCAAATATTTAGTTTTCTCTACTTACTATGCTTTTTAAGAATTGTTGTAAAACTTACATACAGTGAAATACACAGGTATTGAAACTATTAGGAGAGTTTTGACAAATGCATGCACCAAATTAGCCAATACTCCAATCAGGATATAAAACCTTTATATCATGCCAGAAAGTTTCTTTATACCCACTTTCAGTCCACCTCCAGAACCCCCAGACAGCCACTGTTCTGATTTTTATCACTAGGGATTAATTTTGCCTGTCTCTAATTTAATATAAATTACTTGTTTTCACTAAACATTAAACCAATATTTGTGCTTACAGAAGACATCACGTAATTAGATTTTGAAGGAACACAGTTGATTTAAATGTCTAATGTTGATGAAGAAAACCTTTTCAGTGTTTCATAGTTTGTGTGCTCTAAGAGTCAGAAATTATGGTCACTTTTGTAGGCTGGTCTTCCATTTTCATAAGCTGCCTAAAGCCTATGTTTCTGGAATTCAATAATATCTCTTTTTTTATCTCATAAAAATGAGGGTGAGAGTGGGTGCCTGCCTCATTCAGCAAGATTCTGCTTAATAAGGCATACTTGTAATGTTAGAAAATATGCCAACTATGAACCAGAATACATGTAAGTTGAGCAAGAGTCCTAATGAGCTCTGCAGGGGCAATTGCGCTTTAGAATTCCAAATAAGGAGAACTTAATTGTCAGTCAGAATTACAGTCAAAGGAGAAGGATCAGTGACTATATTAATGTTGAGATTGGAAAGTATGTTACACATTATTATGAAAATATAATGTGTTCACCCACAATACTGTTGATTGAGGCTACTTTTGTAACAGGGACTACTGCCTGGAAATGAAGGGAGGGATTCTTTGCCAGGTTGCCAAGCAAGTCGATACAAATGAGGGCAAGAAATTTATCTAGTTTCCCAGTATAAATTGTTCTCCACCACTGAGAACATAGTCTGGCATACAATAGGAACTTTTAATAAATAGTTAATAAATAAATAAGCAAATCACTTTGTTTTATTAATGCATTGGAGTAGCAATTGAATTTTTGAGTATGCTCTCATGTTTAATAATCTTCTAAGGGAAAGAAGTACTTTCATTTCTTAAAATAATATCTGTTCAACTATCCAGTGGAATACTATGTGTAGAAAATGGGATAGTTGAAGCTTTTGGAGTGGCTAATAAGCCTTACAAAAAGTATGCAGCCATAGCACCCTGGCATCTGATCCCACCTGATCTGGGAAGCTAAACAGGGTCTGCCTGGTCCTTGGATGGGAGACCTCATGGGAATACCGTGTATTGTAGACTAAGGAGAAGGACCTGGTAGTTCACTCCCAAAACAATCAGCCATTGAAAACCCTATGAATAGCAAAGAAGCACTGACAAAGTGCTGGACATGGCACACTGCCAAGGAGTCTTTTGTTCTGTTCTACATAGGGTTGCTATGAATTGGACTCGACTCGAGTCACCTAACAACAACAATGAGCCTTGTTGGTATTATTGAAGAAGAAGGTTTTATAGTTTCAAATGATCTGCAGTTGGAGCCAGATGACTTTCACATGACATAGAGATTAAAAGTCAGCAAGTTTTCAATTTATGTCCAAAGTATTACATTTGTACTCAACGATAGTTCAAGACCCTTTTAGCAGCCGTCTCTACACATAGTGCCCTTTAACTGTTAGCCTCTGAAGGGTTATACTTTAGAAAAAATAATGTTTTTCATTGTCCTCAATATAACCTATAAACTATATGTATACACCATATTTTTATGAGATTGCTATAGAACTGAGAAAATAGGTATTGACCGAAGCAAGGGACTAGTTCCTTTTACGAACCAAGGAGTTGTAGTTTGTCAGACTATATGGAGTTGTAGCTAAGCTCGTGAATGCTGCAGGTTGCAAAATTGCTTTGCCTCTAAAGATTTTTTTAAAAAATGTCTATATTAATGGATGCCACTGTAAGTTATTTATCCCAATGTGAATGTGTTGTTGAGGAAGTTGTAAGTTGTATACTCTAGTAACTATTTTGTACATGCTTCATTGGAGAATCTAAATCCCATTAAACTAATGATTACACAGGTTCCTTAAATATGTGAAATATATCATTGAGTTTGATGTGAGATGTGGGATTGTAGAATTAAGGAGAGAAGATTATTTGAATGGAGGAAAGATGAAAGTAAGTAGTGTGGCTTACTGAGTTACCTTGATAAAGTCATTTGACTTCCTTGGACATGAAGCTTCTTGTTTGTAAAGTAAAAGGGTTATGTTGTTCAATTTTTTATTGGAAATTTTTAATGTACAACTTAATGTATTTCACTCTGACATGCATTTCATTGTGACATTTCCATATATGTGTTTCATAGTACATTGCACAGATAAATTCCCCCTTACCCTCTTGTGCACCTCCTCAATTTTTGATATCTCTGTATCTAACTATGACATTTTAAGCATTTTATCCTTTTGATGAAGAAAGATGAAAATAGCTTTTTAGAATAATCAATTCACTTATGAAATTGAAGAGATGAAAGACCAGCCAACAGAAAAAAAATACCCCAAATATTCCCTTCTTAGAGAAAATTTGAAAGCCTATAAAATAATTAAGGGAGTTAATGCCTTGACTCCTGTTAAGATAGATGTTCCATTTGGGTCACAGTGATGGCTAAATCACCCTTAAATTTCTTGGAAATGAGTATTGGGTAACTACATATGCTACTATTACATTTCTCTAGTGGGGAAGTAAGCACAAAGGGAGAGACCATGGGGCAGAAGGTTGGAGAGAGAATAGAAGCTGAGTGATTAAAACCAAACAAGTTCATATCAAAATTAAAAGGGCTCATTTTTAGGGCAACACAAGTTCTTAAAGCACTTTAAGTACAACACAAGGCAACTAGTTACTTTATAATTATAAATTCGTTTTGGCCGGGGAAATGAAGTGTTCTTATGGAGATCTTTTCTGCTCAGCAAGTAGAGTTGAAATGTAGGAAAACAGAGCAATGAAAGAAATTCATGCTGTGTGCGGGGCTGAAGCACTGCCATTACCGAGCACCATGGGTCTCATGGGCCGGGGTAGATGACTCTTAAGCATTAGTTCATGTTTTTCCAATTAAGCATAAGTTGTGTTTCTTTATGTGTTACAAAAGACTTAGTCATTTAGTCCCCATAAGGAGCATTTTATCAAAAGCAACCATTATAGTCAGAGACAAAGGAGCTTGTAACTGGATTATAGGCCTCCTCCCATTCTAACAGGACTCAACTCCATACATAGCTAATTGTGATGTAACAGTGATAGCTTTTGGAACAAAATTACTTGTCAATAAAGGAGAAAGCCAGCAAGATATGAGTGAAATGATGGTGAGAAATTCAAATATAATATATTAAGACTTTTATAAAACCATATGTTGTTAGGTGCTGTCAACTCATGTCCAACTCATAGTGACCCTCATAGGTTTTCAATGGCTGGTTTTTTTCAGGATTGCCTAGGGAGTGGATTTCCATGTCCTTCTCCCATATAAAACCATATGTTATTGTTGTTGTTAGGTGCCATTGAGTCAAGTCCAACTGATAGCGACCCTATGTACAGCAGATTGAAACACTTCCCGATTATGTGCCAGGCAAACGATCTTATTTGTGTTTAAGCCCATTGTTGCAGACGCTGTGTCAATCCATCTGGTGGAGGGTTTTCCTCTTTTGCGTTGACCTGCCACTCTCCCAAACATGATGTCCTCCTCCAGGGATTGATCTCTCCTGACTACATGTCCGAAATATATAAGACGCAGTTTGGCCATTCTTGCTTCCAATGAACACTCTGGTTGCACTTCTAGGACAGATTTGTTGGTTCTTTTGGCAGTCCGTGGTATATTCAATAGATGTCTCCAGCACCACAATTCAAAAGCATCAATTCCTTTTCTGTCTCTCTTGTTCAATGTCCAGCTTTCACAACCACATGATGCGACTGAAAATACCATGGCATGAGTTAGACACACCTTCAATGTGACATCTTTGCTTTTCAATACTCTAAAGAGATCTTTTGCCACAGCTTTTCCTAGAGCAATGAGTCTTTTGCCTTCCTGGTAGGCATATGGATATTATTCTATCACTGACAACATTGTATTTCATGACAGATCTTGAAATGTCTTTTTTGATGATGAATGCAACCCCATTTCTCTTTAGTTTATCATTCCCAGCATAGTAGACCATATGATTGTCTGAGTCAAAATGGCCCATGCCAGTCCATTTTAGCTCACTGATGCCTAGAATGTCAATGTTTATGTGCTCCATTTCTCTTTTAACAATTTCTAATTTTCCTAGATTCATACTACGTACATTCCATGTTCCAATTATTAATGGATGTTTACAGTTGTTTCTCCTCATTTTGAGTCGTGCCACATCAGCAAGTTGAACACCCTGGGGTTTTACTCCATTTCCCTCCTCACGGTAGACTCTACTTGGAGGAGGCAACTCTTCCCCAGTAGTCTTTTGAGTGCCTTCCAACCTGGGGGCCTCATTTTCTGGCACTATATCTGACAGTGTTTCTTTGCTATCCATAGGGTTTTCAATGGCTAGTTGTTTAGGGAGTGGCTCGCCAGGTCCTACTCCCATAAAACCATATAGCTAAATGTAAATGAAATGAGCAGATATATAAGCATTTAATATTTAACTTTATTTTCAGTACTGGAGGTTGAATCCAGGGCTTCTTGATGCTAGGGAAGCAGTCCACCACTGAGTTGGACCCCAGCCCCTTTGTTTTAAAATTTGAGGCAAAGTCTTGATAAGTTATACAGGCTGCCTCTGGCCTTGAACTCATGATCCTCCTGCCTCAGCCTCCCAAATAGCTGGGATTGCAGGTGTGCCCCATCTTGCCCAGCTAACTTTTTTTTAAGACTTGTATTTGTTCAATTTATGTGAATTTATTTTTTGAGTTTTAATTTATATTTACAAACCTAGGATTTACAGGGAAGAAGTGCCCTTAGCAAGTCAGATATTTTCAGATTTCAACTTTAGATTTAAATTAAAGGTGATTTATTATATTACAATATGTTTTAGTCTAAAATCTATTTTTTGAACCTACTATGGTCTATGTAATATTTGGTCTCCCTCAAAAGGAATGCAAGCTTCCCACATATACCATTTTAAAATTTATAGGTATCTCAAGGTTATAGAAGTGGCAGGTCAAGTGATACTACTTCTCTAGGCATGTGAAGAGTGCTTATCTGATTGATTCACATAGGCCTTGCTCTTGTAGTGGAATCAGAAGTGATCCGATACCCAAGTAAATAGGAATACAGTTTGGATGTGGTATTATTTTGTCTCTCTTTTGCAGTAGAGTACAGGGATTGTGAGCTTAATTTTGGGTTTCAGAAAAATCTGTGTCCAAGACCCACCACTTCTAATAATTAGCAAACTTTCTCATTTGAAAAAGATAATAATAATGTAATCATAGGATTGGTGTGGGAGAATAAAAAGAGATAACAAACATAAAGGGCTCAGTAGAGTACCTGATACATAATAGATTCTTAAATGTGTGTCTCTCTGTGTGTGTGCCATCGAGTCGGTATCCAACTCATAGTGACCCTCATAGGGTTTTCAATGGCTGACTATTTCGGGATTGCCTTGGGAGTGGATTGCCAGGCCCTTCTCCATTTTTGCAGTGCTGGGAATTGAAGTCGGGACCTCACAGCCTGCAGCGCAGCACTCTACCAACTGAGCTAAATCCCAGCCAGATTCTTAAAAGATATTAGTTATTATTATGGCCAGAGTTAAGTGATAAAGCCAGGTAAGGAGTTTTCCCTTCGAGTTCCCTTCACTGTTCCATGTGGATGTGCTTCTCAAAATTGGCTCAAATTAGTTCTTCCTTATTAGAACCATACTTAAGGGAACAAAGAAAGGATTACTTTGTCCCTTTTTTCAGAAGGTGAAATGAAATACTGAGTGGCTTGGTACAATTAGTTTGGAGTTGTGAATGCTACTTCTTCATTCTGTCTGATGGTGCAAATTCTGTGTCCCTGACATGTCATTGTTGCTTTGTTTAGCTGTGGCTCATAGTAGGATGGGAGAGTAGGCAGTGCCATAACACTTAAAAAATAATTATGTAGCAGAATAATATTTTTGGAATGTCAACCTATATGTATTTCCTCCTAGCCTCACACTTTCATGTGTTTGGACAGCTAGATTAAGTGACTAATTCTATATTTATGGCAGAAAGCAGAAATGAGTTCTTGGTGTTTGGATTCCAAAAGCTTAAGTTTTAGAGGGGATAGAAAAGCTCAGGAAATAAGCAGTCATTTTGGAGAAATTAATGTCATAGAGTAAATTGTTATGCCCTCACAAATAAATAGATGCTTAAAATGAGGCAAAGAAAGTCAGGAGGTGGCCAAAAACTTGGTTTTGAGGTTCCCAGAGAGGGGATCTTGGGATTTGCTGATACTCACTTTCCACTAATATCCCATGCAGAAATCCCAGGTGGGAATGCAAGGACAGAGTACACTTAAAGCTCACGCCTATTGCCTCTCTTTCCTGATGAGAACACAGGAAAGCTGGAGAACTCAAAATGCAATCTTGGTTCAGATATGGGAAGTCCTAAGTTTGTAGAATAAGATTGATACCTGCTCAAGTACAAATATAGTTTGGGGACCTAAGCACCAAAGGGCATGTCAGGAATAAAGCTGGACATGCAACCTGATTTAGTTTTGCTCCAGAGCAGGGGCAGAACCAATGACAAAGGAAGTGGCAGAGCAGCAGGGGCAGAGGCAGTGACAAAGGACTTCCTTTGAACTCAGAGAGAATTGTCATTAGGATGAATGCGTCCACTCCAAGTATGTGTATGCGAGAAGACAGATCTGTCTTGGCGGCTTCGGTTCATTTAAAAGGCAGAGGTAGCTAGGTGCATCCTGGCCTGTGTCACCAAGAAAAACATGAGAGGTAATGAAGCTCTGCCACGAGCCAAATGAGAGCTGGGCTCTGCACTTTGTGGGTTGGGTTCTTTAGAATGTGCATGTGCAGATAGTCTTGATATTAATGAGATTAGCAATGTACTACAAGCTTGTAGCCATAATGGGTTCTGAAGGAGTACCTTAATTTGGAATAGTATTTCTCCAACCTGACTGATGACAAAAAAACAAAACCCAAAAACAAAACAAAACAAAAAAACCAAACAACAACAACAACAAAAAAAACCTGACACTAAATCTGTTGCATCAGTATCTCCAGGGGAGAGGCTTTAGATTTCCATTTTTTCTTGATAATGTCAGATGATTCTTAAGAAAAAGCAAAATTAGGTTAAGTTTAATTTGATTTACATACATTATATCTCTCAGTATACTAGCCTGAGTAACAGTTTGGGGTAGAGCCTAAGAAAATAGCTCTAGAAAAAATTGCCTGTGTTTGAATCTGTGGCTCCTATAAAATGTCTCCTATAAAATGAGGCCAGTAAACTTTACCTTTCAAAGTTGTTGTGTAAAGCACTAGATGGGCACCTGGCAAATGCTAAGCACTTAATAAATGTTAGCTACCCTTAGGATTCTTTGTATGTTGGTTTGGGACAGGGTCTCTCTAAGGAGCCCAGACTGGCCTCGGACTCACCATCTTTCTACCTCCACCTCCCAAGTGCTGGGATTACATGTATACACCACCACACAAGTCCTTATGATTCTTTCTGAACACTCCCCAGGAATGAAAAGGTGAGGGAGTACTCATTGAAAAGTAGCATCAGCTAACATTTCTATAGGCCCTTTATCATTTTCAAATGCATGATTTTGTTCAATAATCATAACTTTGAGACATAGGCCTCAGATATCTTAGGTGGCTTATCTAAAGTGCCCAGCTACAAATTCCAGAGTGCATCTTGCTGCTTGGAGTAACAGCATAGTTGTAACAAGTATTGAGATGTACTTTCTGAACTTTGTTTTGGAAACAAAGTCTTGCTATGCAGCTCAGGCTGGCCTTGAACTTGTAACCTCCTGCCTCAGTTTCCTGAGTGCTGGTATTACAGATATTTTCCATGTCTGGTGCTTCTTGAACTTTAATGTTCATTAGGAATCACCTGGGGATCTTGAAAAAGTATAGCTTCTGTAACGGTAGGTCTGAGGTGGGCCTGAGATTCTATATTTCACTGACTTCCAGGTGATGCTGATCCTGCTGCCTATACTTTGTGAAGCAAAGCATTCCTTTAAGATCACCCTAATGTTTCTGAGGGTTGGTATTTAGCTCAGTTGGTAGGGCGCTGTGCTGCAGTCTCTGAGGTCCTGAGTTCAATTCCCAGCACCGCAAAAATGGGAGAAGGATGTGGCAATCCACTCTCAAGGCAATCCCGAAACAGTCAGCCATTGAAAACCCTATGAGGGTTGCTATGAGTTAGATACCGACTCGACGGCACCTAACAACAACAACAATGTTTCTGAAGTATATCAGGCATACTGGCTGCCATTATGCTTGTGAGGACTCCTTAAAAGAAAGTAGATCTTTGCTTCCTTGGAGCAAATAGAAAAGATCCTTTGAGACAATGTAGTCTCACTAAATTGTTGTCCACATGGTGAAAGAATGGCTGTCTTGTTCTAATTAAACAAGTTGAATGCTGCTGTGTGTGCTGTGCATGATAATCCAATGCTAGTTGTGTTGCAGTTTGGTAATATTCGTGTAGCACAAAAACCACATAGGATATAATTTGATAGTATAAGCCACGAGGCATTTTAGGGTCTTGTAGATATGCTGCAATCATTACCCTGGCCAAGAGAAGCAGAGCTGGTTAATAGAGATGTCCAATTGATAGAATGCTGCATAAACTGGCTTTCAGGCTACTTTTGGTGTTGATATCCAGATGAACTTGGAGAGATGACACACCAGAAATACATGGACCAATATTCTATTATCAGTCTTTGAACCATCCACTTAGATTTACAGCTTATCTATTCTCTGTCATAGAAGCCAAATGAACAAATACAAGCTATTACCTCAATTTATGATTGAAAGGCTGTATGGCATTAGAGATTTACTGGGTATCTGCTGGAGTATCAGTCATATTAAAAATAAATGCTCAGCTACACACCCTCTTAGAATGTGTACTGGAAAAGAAATCAAACTGTGGATGCATTTATGTACATTAAAGCCTTCACATATACAGCAAAGTATGTCTGAGCAGGAGGGAATTGAACTACAGTTCATTGGTCTTTAATAAAATTATGTAGCTTTAATCTTTAGGTGGATATAAGAAAATAAGAAGTACTTGATTCAGATAGATACCAGGTAAAATGAAAAGAAAAAGAAGCCTAGAATTCAAGGAAAGATAATACTACACAAGCTTTATCAAATCCTCCTTACCAACACTGTAATTCTAAATAAAGCTCATCATGATAGTTCAAAATAAAACAGGGACGAATGACAAGACAATAGCTCTTGGAACATTAGAGTAAGGTACAATAAGTTTTCTTTCTTTTCCTAGTGCTGTCACTGGGATTCACTCAAAACACCGGAGGGAGTCAAAGAGGTAATATCATTTATTCTTGCATGTACAGAGACTGATTTCCTTTCATTCCTTTTGTGGCTTCTTAAACCAGCCAGAATTGTCATTATTGAACTTCTCTTTGAAGACCTTAACCATGAGTGGAAAGGGAAATTGAGTTATTAATGATAACAGTAGTGCTATCTAACAAGCAACCACAAAATCTCCCTGGCAAACAACAATTGATATTGATGAATTTCATGCGTGAGTTTGGTGATTGGCTAGTAGTACACTGGCCTAAATTGGGCTCTCCTGGTGTGGGTGCATGTGTCTGTCATCCTCTTCCTGGGACTCAAGGTGATACAGAAATACATGTGGGCAAATGATATGACACACAAACTTTCTTAATGCTCAAGCTTGGAAATGGCACACTGTCATGTCTTGTGTGTTCAAGGTAATTAACATGGTTGGCTCCAAAGTCAAGGGGTGGAGAAACTCTTTATGAGGATGGACTGAAAAGTTACAGTACCAAGATATAGAAATGTATGGATTTGGGCTGATAATGTAATGTCTCTTCGAAGAGACAAGGATTTGAAACTTAGATCTGTTTTAAGTAAAAATGTGTTGTGTAGGAAGGGGAAAAAGACAAAGATGGATGAAAATACAAGAAAACTTAGCTAAATGTTAATTTCAGGTAAACAATATTTTTGCAGTATAAGTGTGTCTCATGCAATATTTGATGATTGGCTCAGTGTAACTGACTTACATTGGGTCCATGGAATATTTGGAACATTGTTGTTATTGTTAGGTGTCGTTGAATTGGGTCTGACTCATAGTGACCCTTGTAGGGTTTTCAATGGCTGATTGTCTCAGGATTGTTTTCGGGAGTGGATTGCTATATTCTCCCATGTTTGCAGTGCTGGAGATCAAACCTGGGTCCTCAGAGCATTCAGAGCAGGTGCTCTACCAACTGACATAAACCCCAGCCCTATTTGGAACATACCAAATAATTATTCATTAATTATCTAAAATTCTGATATAACTCAGTGTTTATTATTTTTTCCACCAAAATCTGGCATCCTTGAGGATGAAGCTATTGAGAGTGAAAACCACATACCCCAAAGCCAAGGAAGGATGACATTTAGATTAAATAAGCTTTGCAAAGCTGTCTTATTTCTGTCTCCCAGGAAGATGTCCTATCAATTTGAAGCCTTTGTTCTTGCCTGTTTCCCTCAAGGAACACAGTTTTTTTTTTCAGGCCTTGTATTTGGCCAATGCCAGGATGGTAATCAGCTAGCAGTCTTTCTTATAGACTGGGCATCTGAGTGATTGGTCCATGTCCGCACAATACCAGTTCAATATTTTGATTATTGCCTCTGGTTACTGGCAAACCTGAAGGCACCTGAGTGTGAGATAATGAAGTAGGCCCACTGAAAAAGCTCATAATTTGGTGCTTGACAAAGCATTAATCTTTTAATGTGTCCCAAAGCATTTATTTACAAGCAAGGCTAAACATTGCAAGAAGAAAGGACAGATTGTGTAACCCTCTTAGCAAATATAAAACCTGGTTCCTTTGAGGAAATACTTTCCTTAGAAAGCAAGTTTAAGCATATCTGCTCTCATCTGACTGTTAATTTTCTATTGCTACTTAAAAAATTCTCACAAATGTAGTGGTTTAAAACAACACTCGTTTATTAGCTCACAATTCTATCCGTTAAAGTCCAGCATGGCATGGGTGGGATTTGATGCTCAGGCTATCATTGGCTGAAACCAAGGTGTTATCCAGGGAGAATTACTACTTGGAGATTGGAGGGAAAATCTACTTCCAAGTGCATTTTATGTTGCTGGCAGAATTCAGTTTGTTGTAGTTGCAGGACTGATGTCCTCATATCCTTATTGACTGTCAGCAGGGCCACTTCTAAGCTTTTGAGGCCATCTACATTCTTTGCCACATGGTCCTTTTTATCCCCAAGCCAACAGTGGAACTTAGGATCTTTGGCTTTCTCTTCTGCCACCAGTTAAGGGAAACTTTTCCTCTTAAAGAGCTCATGTGTTTTAGTCAAGCTCATCCCAATGCTCTGTGTATCTTAAAGTCAATTCACTGCAAGATTCCTCCACAGTAGTGCCTACACTAGTGTTTGATTGAGTAACTGGGAGAAGGTGCGTGTACACTAGGGGTCAAGAATCTTGGATGGGCATCTTAGAATTCTGTCTACCATACTGACCATGTCTTTGGGGGGACTTTGCAACCTGTGCCCCACTCCAGGAAGCTCCTCTCCCATCTACCAAAGCTAAATATTCTATTTAGCCATCCATAGCAGGAACCATCTCAGAAATGATCATATCTTTCTTTATAACCTAAATTTCCCAGGATTAGTTTCAGTGCACCATATAATCGGTGCCCGGAATTAACCTATCCCTGACGCAAATCTGCTCTACCATTTATTGACTCTTTGTATGTTCTGCTGCAGTAATTTTGTTTTGTGAGCTTCTTTATTACATTTTATATTGTATGTATCTTCAGTGGCAAGCAGAAAGCATATCTATTTTTTATCCATTTCTCTCACTTTCTTGTAGGAAAGGATCTATTGATTGGCTTTTTTCAGTTATTTGTAGAATACTTATTTTTCTCTAATTCTGTCTCATCTGCATGTTTATATGTTAAAATTTTCCATGGTGGCATTAGCTACTCACCCACACTTACTGCTGGGAAGAGAGTTTTGCTGCCCTTATGACATCAGAAATTGGTTCTATGTTAATTTCTTCTGTGGCGATGAACAACTAAGATTTATTTTCAGGCTCTCATTGTAATGTGTACATGCAGATAATCTGTTTTCCTCAAGACTCTGACTTTTAAAAACGTAATTATTTCTCACTTCATTTATTCCAGAAGATGGCGCTGCTGCTGCTTCTGATGCAAAAGAACATCCTAGGGGGGGAAAAAAAAAAAAACCTCGGCAAGATATTTTAGCATTTCATAATAATACACCAGGCATCCATATTGACAAAAATATACTTTTAAATGGCATTTAAAAATACCTACTACATTATTTTCCATCCTTATGCTGACTTTAGTTTTTATAGAAGAAATAATTACAACTCACACTCATTAAAAAAAAATGTGGAGGCAAAAGGAATAGAGACCCTCTGTGCTGCTCTGTTGCCCGAATCAAGACTCAATTGGTGACTGAATGGAACACTTATTTCTTTAAAAGGATGGTAGTGACCCCATTAGGATTTCCTGATAGTAGGGAGGTGACTTACAGAGGCCTTCACTGATTCTACTTTGAATAATGATATCACCAATGGTGTTCACCTGAGGCATGAAGCATGTACATCGATCGCTATTAATAGAAACATGAATTCCTGCTGCTGTGTTATTTTCCTTTACAACGTTTTAAAAGTACAATAAGACTTGTGAATTAGTGCACTTGTACAATAAGTGTTAGAGATCAAGCATTCTTTCACACCTGGAAACCCCATATCAAAATTTAAAATTTGGAGCCAAGGGGGTGGCTCATGCTTGTAATCCCAGAGACTCAGGAGGCAGATGCAGAAGGATCACAAGTTCCAGCCCAGAGGCAGCCTGTGTAACTTAGTGAGACCGTGTCTCAAAATTAAAAAAAAAAAAAAAGGAAAGGGGGCTGGGGATGCAGCTCAGTGGTAGAGTTCTTGCAAAACATGCACCAAGGCCCTGGGTTCAGATCTCCAATACCACAAAAATAATTAAAATTTTGTATCTGGATATTTTGGTGCTGAATGTCTTACCCATGGATCAAATCCTATTATCTAATACTGTAATATTTTTCTATTTTCTTTCATTTGAGGTGTATTGCAGGAGCAGAATGCAGGAAAATAGCGACTAAAAGTTTACTAGCAATATGAAATCAAGAAAAAAAGTTTCTACCTAAAATAGGAAGCCTGAAAATAAATAAACAACATTGAATTCTTCAGGAAGTAATATATTTCCTTTTAGCATGGTGGCACATGCCTGTAATCCTAGCGACTCGAAAGGTGGAGGCAGGAAGATCATGAGTTCAAGAACAGAGGCAGCCTGTGTAACTTAGACCCTGTGTCAATACAAAAAAATTTAGAAAGGGGCTAGGGGTGTAGATCAGGGGTAGAGTGCTTGCAAAGCATGGGTTCAGCCCCCCAGCACCACACACTAACACACACACACACATATACATATATGTGTATATGCAATATGTCTATGTATGTATATATGTATATACATGTATATATGTATATACATGTACATATATACGCATATACATGTATATGTATATGCATATATATGCACATATATGTATATACATATATATGGTGTGTGTATATGCATGTATATTATATATTACTTCTTTTAAAATATATTAATTCTATGATAAGCTCTATGAGGTAATGTAAGCTTCTGCTTTATTCACAGCACCTAGAACAGTGCCTGGCATATATGGGGTACTTAATAAATGTTTAATTAATGAAAATTATATCCCTGATATACTGTGAAGTACTATTAATGCATTATCTCCTTTTATCCTCACAAAGAAAATATCATGTCACCCAAATTTTAAAGTTTAGAAAACTGAGACTAAGTGAGTTAATTTCACTGATATAAAATATAACTACCAAGTTTCAAACCCAAATCTAGGCAGTTTTCTCTCTCTCTCTCTCTCTCTCTCTCTTGCTCGCTTTTGAAACATGATATTACTGTGTAACCAAAATTGTCCTCAAACTTATGATCCTTCTGCCTCAGCTACCTGAATGTGGGGATTACAGGCATGTGCCACTTTGCCCAGCTAAGCACGATCTCTTATATGTCATCACTTTAAAGATAGTATCATAGGCATAGAATATTCACGTAATGCTTTAGAGGTCTCAATACCAGAATGCAGTAGAAGCAGGGTTCAAATCCAGTTTTGATTGATCATAAAGTTTTTATTTTTGATCACTACACTAACTGTTGTGAACCAAATCCATGGCTGATCTTTTAAAAAATATAGTTGAAAACACATAAATTTTGCTCTCTTAATAACCATTTGTAAATGTATAGTTCAGTCGTGTTAAGTCTATTCATGTCATTGTGCAACAGCTCTCCAGAATTTATAATCTTGTACAACTAATCCTATATCTGGTGAATACCAACTCTCCTCTTCCCAGCCCCTGGAAACTACATTCTACTTTTTGTTTCTATGAATTTGACTACTTTGGATATATCCTATATATGGAATATGCAGTATTTATTTTTGTGATGGTTTGTTTCACTTAGCATAATTTCCTCAAGATTTACCCGTATTAGTGAAATGGATTCCTTTCCTTTCCTTTCCTTCTTTTTCTCTTCTTTTCCTTTCCTTCACTTTCCTTTCTTTTCTCTTTTTCTTTCCTATTTTTTTTTTTGAGACCGTGTAATGCTTTATAGCCCAGCTGTCCTGGAACTCTCAATCCTGCCTCAATATTTCAAGTGCTGGGCTTACCAATATGCCCCAACATACCCCATTAGGATTTCCTTATTTTTTAAAGATTGAATAATATCTATTGTATGTGTATTCCTCATTTTCTTTATTCATTCATTCATTGATGAACATCTGGCTAGCTTCTAACTCTCAGCTACTGTGAATAATGCTACTTGAACATGGGTATGTAAATATCTCTTTCAGATCCTGTTTTGAATTCCTTTGGATATATAGGCACACATTGCTGATGATTTTGAAGGTTGTGTTCCACAAAATATGTGGCACTTCTTAACTCCTATTTTTGGCACTGGTTTTGGAATTTATTTTTTCATCTCTTTGGTGCTATTATTGCAGACGAATCTATCTAGTAGGCAACAATTCTAAATTATCAGACAAATCCAATTGTTCATGATTTATTTTCAGGGAAAAAGAAGTCACTCAAAACTTATTTTGCATTTTACTCATTTGTCTGCTTAGCTACTTAGTGATAAACTCAGTGAGATCTTTTGGTGATAGCTGGCATTTGTTTCTACCCTAAACTCTAGAATTGCCATCCAGCTTCTGTTAGAATAGCTTCAAAAATCTGAACTTTCATGGAATTCCTTAGTAGTTCTCCCTGTTTTCCCTGCCAGTGGCAATATAAAGAAACAAATGGGAAGGTGGGGGATGTTTTTTTAAAGAATGCTTTCAACTGCTAGAATAAAAGGGTTATAGAATGTGTTGAGACCTGGAGTTGAATAGCACTTTGGAATAAAGAAGAAATAACCATGTTAAGCTGGACAGCAGGACAGATTCTCCTTCCATGTGATCTTTCCATCTCATAAAGCATTGAGTCTCAGAGGTATTAGATAATTACTTTATTGATTGTTAATGCTCAGTGTCCTATTTATAAAACAGTAATGAATTTGCCCATTATTATTTCTCAGAATTTATACCAGATTCACACACATATGTGTGTTATCACACTATATCTTAACCTTATCTTCTGCCAGCTGCTTGCTTTTATGCTTAGTTTAACAGGGATTACAGTGTCGGGAAAGGTGAAACATAATATGTTTAACTGTCCTATAAGTAGGATGCTGTGCATTAATAGGTTTTATGTAACATTTAATATTGCTCTTAAATTCAGAATATGATGTGGAGAAGGACTGGAGTCAAATCATTCACTAAGGTAAAGACTGGAGGAACACCAAGTTAGAAAGGATGATTGGACAAGTTCAGACTAGTTTGGAAATGCTGGGTTTGAAATACTTTTGAAAGCTCTAAGTAAAAATGTCAAATAGGCATTTGAATGAGCTCAGAGGAGAAGATAGAGTAAAGGAAGTCTTTTACATACGTATTCATTCATTTACTAACCAAGTTTTGAGCACCTATTACTAGATACTCTACCATATTCTAGGGATACTTATCTAAATAAGAATTTCCTCAGACTTGTCTGGGTCAATGTCTGGAAGTTCAGATTTGAAAATATGGAATGTTAGTAGTATGATTGTGCTGTGACGTAAATGAATTAAGTTTAATTGTAAAGGTTTATAGATGGATAAGAACAAGAGTCAAACCATTAAGTGTTAAAGATTG
>VMDO01034589.1:0-16792 GCA_007922755.1 Pedetes capensis
GATTTGTTTTCTATACTGAGTCTGAGTTTTTATTTAATCAGGCATGCCTATGTTTGTTTCCTTTTTTTTTTTTTTTTTTTTTTTTTTGGGAATAGGAAATCAAGGAAAAAATGGATTCCAGTCACAAGCGAGATATGGAAGGCATGGGAGTTCCAGAAATCAAGTATGGGGATTCTGTCTGCTTTGTCCAGCATGTAGCCAGTGGTCTGTGGGTCACCTACAAAGCACAAGATGCCAAAACACCCCGCCTGGGACCTCTGAAAAGAAAGGTGAAGGCTCAGAAAGCCTGGCTACAATTGTTTTGCACTGAGTTTGGGAGCAACTAGGCAATCGGAGTGATTTTGAGGATCAGGTAGACATGTTCTTCTTCCTGTTCTGCAGAGTGATTCTGTGACAGATCATACAGTTTGCCAGTCTAATTTGGTTACTTTGACCCCATATTCAACTAAAAAAAAAAAAAAGTTCAGCACACACAACAAAATATGTGAAGAGTGGCACTTGTTTTATTCATTCTAAAACCTGACCACAATGACTTTTAGTGGTTCCAATGTTTGCAGGATTATACACATCATTGCCGCCTTCATTTAAGCACATAATGGAGTTATTGTGAAATTTTCATAGTAGGGAAACTGAATAGAATCTCTATGGAGAAAATGCAGATTACACAATAAAAAGCCTACAGGAACTAATGTGCGGAAAGAAGACATGCTGAAGAATGCTACATCCACAGAGGTATCGCCAGACTTGAGTGGTCCATAGCCTGCCACAGTGGGATTCTAGCTTGAATAACCATAGCATCCTTTTACCAGAAAATCAACTGCCATAATTGTGTTTCTCTTCATACTAATCAGAGAATGAATGGCAAGAGTGTGATGCTTTTTTCTTTGAAAATCCTCTCAAAATACAAACTTGGATGGTTAAGCATTCCAGAATAAGATGTAGAGGCAGCTTATCCTGTAGTTCAGACATATCTATCTAATGTGGTAATGACAGAGTTTCTCTGCTGGTTACTGTAAGAAAGGATGTTGGGGACAAATCATAGGTAATATCTTACTCTTGTGTAAAGCAAAGCATACCAGGAAAATATCTAGAAAGGCAAATAGAATTAGCAAAAGGAGATAGGACATACAAAATACAAGAGGCCACACAGACCAGTTTGTATGAGCACAGCCTTTGTTCTGAAAACAGTTACAAAGGCAGACAAAATACAGAAATCAAACAGACCATTTGAAAGTTTCACCAACGAAGACACCCAGGATGTGAGTGCTAATGATTACATGCAGACATAGGGGCAGCTGTCGTTTCTCGGACTTGAGGGGCCACGAGTCCACAGGAGGTGGAACTATAGGAACATGAGCCTGAAATTCTGCATGTAATTTCCTCTAGAGCCTAAGCTGCCCTTTTTGGGGTAAGGTGGGAGGAGCCGGCATAGCAAACAGAAGGCTACAGGTACAATCCCAAAGAGCAAAGCAGAGATGTTGCCAGCATGGCAGTCCTGAAGAGACACAGTAGGACTCAGGTGCTCCCAAAATGGGGTGGTTGTGGGAAATACAGTGGGTTTTCAGCTAAGGCCCAGAGGGGCCGCATCCAGAAGTGAGGGCTCCCCCATAGGAATAAAGGCAAATTGAGTGTAGATGACAAAAACCCATCTACTTCCAGCCTATCAGAGTCCTCAGTGGAGCACAATAATATCATTGGAAGCTTCTACAGTTTTTCAGACCTACTAAGGCAATGATGCCTGCAGCCATAGCACAGTGATGTCCAATCCCATCAGATCTCAAAAGCTAAGCAGGGTCGGGCCTGGTTAGTACTTGAATGGGAGACCACCTGGGAACACCAGGTGCTATAGCCTTGGGAGAAGGACCAGGCAACCCATTCCCCAAAAAACAATCAGCCATTGAAAACCCTATAAACAGCAGTGAAGCAGTAATAATACTATTTCACCTGTTATACATAGGGTCACTATGAGTCCGATACCAATTCAATGGCACCTAACAACAACAACAACAAGGCAATGATAGCATTTAAAGAGAAAGGAATTTGTAGATTCAGGCTGTGATGCTAGGTGGGAGGGGAATACTACAAGGATTCTGTCCACGTGGAGAGACCTCAGGTTGCATTGTTGGTGTATTCTGTTTGACGCTGCTCATAGGTCCATTTAACTGCTAGAAGATTCATGCGAATTTGGGAGAAAATCAATCTTTTTCCCCCTCCCCCTCTTCCTCCTCCTCTTCTTCTCCCTCACCCTCCCACTCCTCCTCCTCCTCCTCCTCCTACTCTCCCCATCTCTTCTCTTCCTCTCCCTCTCCTCTCTCCTCTGTTCTGCCTCTCTTCTCTCTCATCCTAAACTTGGCTCTTCTGGAATGCAGTGCTTCATTTTAAAAGGAGCAGCTTAAGTTCTCCCTCAAAAAAATTCAAAGAATGTTCAAGTCTGTGTGAAGCATGCCCGCTCACTTTAAAGGAGGCGCCCCCTTTCCCATGCTGGCTTTGGACTTCTCTCTATCCTCCAATTGCGAGATGCCTCCATGAGAAAAAGATCTTAGGAACTGAGCTGCTGAGAGACAGAGGTACAGAATAGCAACATTCCAACAACTACATTTCCTCTAGTTCTCTTCACTTTTTTGTTTGGCTGGCCAGTTTTAACGTTTTATCTGAGCAAGCAAAACCTAAGAATTTTAGTCTTTTGGGACAAGAAATCTGGGACTGAAGCCAGAGTAAACATAGTGGCAGTGTACTGGTAAATCTGAAGGCAACACTGTTAACCAGTTGCTGGGAAGTTCTGACAAGGTAATGCTTCCATTGGTAGATGCAGTGGTAAGGGCAGCCTTTGCCAACACTTATGCTGTAGTATGTAGAGGAAGTGGAAAACATTTTGAAAAAAATGAATACAAGCCATATGCAGTGGTGCATGCCTGTCATCCCAGCGACTTGGGAGGCGGAGACAGGAGGATCACAGTTTCAAGGCCAGAGATGGCCTGGACAGCTTACTGAGACCCTGTCTCATGATAAAAAATTTTAAAATGGGCTGTGGATGCACCCCAGGGGTAGAGAACTTACAAAGTGTGTGGGAGACTCTGGGTTCAACCCCGAAGTACAGCAAAAATGAACACAATCTTTTGCAAATCTATAATCTACTTCCTATGTCAATTCATTATATCAAAATAAGGGAGATTTTCACGTAGAAATGAAAATAAGTTGTTTATGCTAAAATTAAGAGAAACCAAGAATCCTTTTCTAAAGGTATTATCTAGAGCCACATGTTTACATTACCTTGACAAATAGACCAACTTTCAAGACCCACAACCGCCTCTCTTCACTTCCACTAAGAAGAAAACATGCCAAGGAACTTGAATCAGGATTTGACTCTGACTTGAGCCAAAGTCAAACCATCCCATTTAACATCTGCATTGGCCAAACATCTGTTTGACCACTTTAGGGAGGAAGCTATTGACCTCGACACCAAAAGCTGCTAGCCCCACCCAAAACTCTATCATGATGTTCTTGGTGATCAGTAGTAAGTATGCCTAGCTTCTCAATAACTGAGCAAATATACTGCCTTTTATAATACACATTCCTTGAGAACCTGTTATATTCTAGGAGCCATTCCAAATAATTTACATGTAAATCATCTAAACCGCCAAATAACCATCTGAGAAAGACCCATTTGCAGGTGGTGAAATCAAAGCAAAGAGAGATTAGGTAACTTGCCCAAAGTCACACAGCTGGCAAGTGGCAGAGAAGGACTAACAATGTTAGCCTGTGCTGGAGCCCAAGCTTTGAAATCCCCTCTCTCACCTCCATGAGAGGTAAGCAATCACCTTGGTTCACGTTCCCATCTTACAGTTACATAAGCCAGTGTAGCTGTCCTTGCGTATAGGAAATACAACCCTGACCCCAGGAGAGAGTTTTGCTTTAAATTGTTCTTTCCCAGTTCATATCTGAAGGAAAAGGCTCTGAATAAAGTGACTTTTTCCACCTCCAAAGGGAAGGTTCTGTGATCATTTGAAGAGGAAAACCTATTATAAAGTATGTTTTCACCCTTTTGAATTGGCCATCTAGGTCCAAAGATTTTATTGTAACTCATACCATGGTGGCACATAAAATTTCATTTTCATCAAAGCTCCATGTCTCAGAAATGATTCATATGTCAGCAATACGGCATATGGGTAAAATAACTTTGTTAATGTCCCAATTTCAAAATGGCCCCAGGGGAGCTTGGTTAGAAAAAGAAATGAGAAGGAAACGCTGCAGATAATGTTGACTGTCCAGCTGTGGAGTCGTAATGCATGCTCTGACTTGCTTCCCTCGCTCTGTGGGTAGGTCATACTCCATCAGGAAGGCCACATGGATGACGGATTAACACTGCAGAGATGCCAGCAGGAGGAGTCCCAGGCTGCTCGGATCATCCGGAACACAACAGCCTTATTCAGCCAGTTTGTCAGGTACTGTAGCTCTCTTTCTCTCCTCCTGGCAGTTTTTACTTCATGGCTTTCCACCCTCACCCACCCACTTTGTTTTGATACTAAGAGTGTTTTCAGGAAATAGTTAAATGCCAACAAAGAATTTTACCAGAGAGAGCTTGGAATTTCAATTTATTTCACACATAGATGACCTTCTACCAGCTTCACTCTTTGCCAGATATGTGCCCAAACCCTTTAAGTTACTCAGATTGGTGCAATTTCTTTGCATGAAAATTAAGTGAAAAGAGCCAGAGTGCTTTGTGGACCTTTCACATTAGTGTATATGTTATTGTTGTTGTTGTTAAGTGCCATCAAGTCGGTATCCGACTCATAGCAACACTATGTACAACAGACAAAACATTACCGTCATGCTTCACTGCTGTTTATAGGGTTTTCAGTGGCTGATTGTTTTCGGGAGTGGGTTGCTAGGTCCTTTTCCCAAGCCTACAGCACCTGGTGTTCCCAGGTGGTCTCCCATCCAAGCACTAAGCAGGCCCAACCCTGCCTAGCTTCTGAGATCAGAAGCCACAGTGGTACTGCTGCAGGCATTAGTGTGTATAGAGGGAAAGAAAGAGGAGAAACCAATCCATTCCCTCTGTGGCTGTTCAGAAAGAGTTTCTATCTCATTCAAGATTGTTACTATGGTTTGGACCAAAGTAGATTTCCAATGGAAGCCTTGGGTTACCCAACTGTGGCCGGGAGTTAAATGGGAGACATAATTGAACTGCCTATCTGTGGGTATCCCTCCCGCCTGAATAATGCCATCAGAGCAGGATTGTGGATTGTTTTCTCCAACTTCTACAAGAAGCTCTTTCTGTTGGAGACAGTGCAGTGTTTCAAACCACTCTTCTCTTGTAAGAAAATATCTCTAAAGCCAAGAGGGTATAAATTGCATGTGTGGATTGACAGGAAATTAGAACTTTTTAAGATATCTTTACTTTTCTTGCAGTTGAAACACTGCAATCCAAACAATATGTATTAAGACATAGGCTAAGCTGCCATTGTAATGCATAATAATGAAGCCCATTATTTTGTAGGCAAGCTAGAAAATTTACTAATAAAAATGAGTTATTGTATGGCCTATCAGTTCTCCACCTAGTTAGATGTATAAGAAAAATGAAAATATACATCCACATAAAACATGTACACAAATATTCATAGAAGAATTGATAAAAGCCAAAAAGTAGAAATACCCTAAATGTTCATCATCTGATGAATGGCCAAAGAAAAGGTGCTATATCTGTAAAACGGAGTACTACTTAGCCATATAAAAGAAATGAACTACCAATATATACTACAATAGGGATGAACCTTGAAAACATGCTAAGCAAAAGAAGCTCATCACAGAAAACTGCCTGTTTGTGATTGTGTTTATATTAAATGTCTATAATGTCTACAGCTATACCACCCTGGTGTCCAATTGCATCAGATCTTGGAAGCTAAGCAGGATCAGGTCTGGTTAGTACTTGGATGGGAAACCATCTGGGAATAACCAGGTGCTGTAGGCTTGGGGAGGGACCTGGAAGACCATTCCTGAAATAATCAGCCATTGAAAACCCTGTGAATAACAGAGAAGCTCTAACAATTGGTGCTGGGCATGGCACAGTGTTGGGGAGTGTTTCATCTGTGTACAAATGGTCACTATGAGCCAGCCCCAACTTGATGGTTCTTAACAACAATAACAAGTGTCTAGAATAGGCAAATCTGTAGGAGCAGAAAGAAAACGGGTGGTTAATCAGGGCATGAGTGTCTTAGAGGAGAAAAGCATGACTGCTAATGTGTATGTGAATGTTTTGGAAAGCTAATGAGAGAGTCCTAAAGCTGTTGATGGTGATGATTGCATAACTCTGTGAGTATACTAAACAATCACTAAGCCATTGAGTCATACCCTTTACATAGGTGATTGTATGAGATGTGAATATCTCAATAAAATTGTTACTTAAAAACCAGTAGGAGTTATATGCCTAATAATGGGGAAATTATTTTTAAAAGCTTTATTGAGGTAGAATTTATATATCATAAAATTCATCCTTTTAAGTGTATAGTTCAGTGAGGTTAGTGTAGAGCTGTATAGCCAGAATCACAGTTCAGCTTTAGAATATTTCTACCACCCTAAAAGCATCTCTTACGTCCATTGCAGTGTTGTCTGTTGCCACTCCAGCCCTATGCAAACACTGATATTGTTTGTCTCCATCTAAAACCTTAAATTGTTAAATTAAACAATATATTATCTTTTGAATCTCTTCCCTTTTCATTTAGCACTATTTTTTCTAGTTTATCTATGTTCTATCCCTTTTATTGCTGATACTATTGCTATGCATGTGTATATTTATATGTGTTTATATTTTGTTGTCAGGTGCCATCTCATAGCAACCCTTATTATTGTTGTTGTTGTTGTTGTTGTTAGGTCCTGTTGAGTCGGTATCTGACTCATAGCGACCCTACATACAACAGGAGAAACACTGTTGTCAGTGCTTCTCTGCTGTTCATAGGGTTTTCAATGGCAGATTGATTTTTGAGAGTGGGTTGCTGGGTCCATCTCCCAAGCCCACAGCCCCTGGTGTTCCCAAGTGGTCTCCTATCCAAGTACTAACCAGGCCAACCTGCTTTGCTTTCGAGATCTGACAGTATCCAATTCCACAGGGCTACAGCTGCAGGCAGCAATCCTCATAGGGGTTTCAGTAGCTGATGGTTTAGGGATTGTGTTTTGGGAGTGGACTGCCACATCCTTCTCCCAATTTTGAGGTGTGTGGATCAAACCTGGGTCCTCAGAAAGTACAGAGCAGCACTCTACCAACTGAGCTAAACCACAGCCCCCATGTATTTGTACAGAAATGTGCATAGAAATAGATACATGCATTGTTGTTGTTGTTGTTAGGTGCCGTCGAGTCGGTATCCGACTCATAGCGACCTTCTGTTCAACAGGGGAAACACTATCGTCAGTGCTTCTCTGCTGTTCATAGGGTTTTCAATGGCAGATTGATTTTTGGGAGGGGGTTGCCAGGTCCTTCTCCCAAGCCTACAGCTTCTGGTGTTCCCAGGTGGTCTCCCATCCAGGTACTAACCAGGCCCGACCCTGCTTAGCTTCTGAGATCTGACGGGATCGGATACCACAGGGCTACAGCTGCAGGCCTTCTGATACATGCATATCACTCTTTTATTCACCAACTGATGGTTAATGGCTATTGTGAGTAATGCCTCTGGAGATAATAGTATAGAAGGTTTTGGGTACAAGCTTTCATTTCTCTTGAGTAAATACCTAGAAGTGGAATTGCTGAGTCATACGCCAATTTGTTTAGTTTCTTAATATTTTTGTGGCAAAATAGAAATAACATAAAATTTACCATTTTTAAGTGTGCAGTTTGGTGGCATTAATTACATTCACACTGTTGTTCAACCATCACCATTATCCAGCTCCAAAATGTTTTTTATCATCCCAAACTGAAAGTCTGTGCCCATTATACAATTTCTCCCCACTATCCACTTCCTAAGTCCTTTATAATTTCTGCTCTACTTTCTGTGTCTGTGAATTTCTTATTCTAGCGACCTTATCTACATGGAGACATGTAATATTTGTCCTTTCCTGCCTGACTTACTTCACTTAGCAAATTATTTCATGATTCATCCATATTTTATCATGTATCAGAATTTCATTCCTTTTAAAGTTGAAGAATATTCCATTCTATGAAAATATATTTATCCTTTCACCCATTGATGGACATTTGTGGAAAGAAACAATGGGAAAGCTCCATATCAAATGTCAGAACAAGACCAAATGCTGATTGTGGGTCAGACCATCAACTTCTCATATGTAGTTTCAAACTGAAATTGAAGAAAATTAGAAGTGTATGAGAGCCAAGCTAAGACCTTGAGTATGTGCCACCTGAGTTCAGAGACCACCTCAAGAACAGATTTAATGCATTAGAAACAAATGATAGAAGACCAGATGAACTGTGGCAAGACATCAAAGATATCATTCATGAAAAAAGCAAAATGTTATTAAAAAGACAGGAAAACTGGGTGTGGTGGCACATGCCTATAATCCCAGCAAATGAGGAGGCAGAGGCAGGAGAATCACAAGTTTGAGACCAGAGAAAGTCTGTGTAAGTTAGTAAGATCCTATCTCAAAAAGTTTTAAAAAAAAAGTGGGCTGAGGGTGCAGCTCAGTGGTACAGCACTTACAAAGCATGCAAGTGTGAGGCACTGGGTTCAACCCCCAGAACCTAAAAAAAAAAAAAAAAAAAAAGACAGGAAAAAAAGAAAAGACCAAATTACATGTCAAAAGAGACAGTAAAACTTGCCCTTGAATGTCGAGCTGCTAAAGTAAAAGGAAGACATGATAATGTTAAGGAACTAAACAGAAGATTTCTAAAGGCAGCTTGAGAAGACAAAAAACAAATATTACAATGACACATGCAAAGAGCTGGAGACAGAAAACCAAAAGGTAAGAACACACTCTGTGTTTCTCAAGCTTAAAAAGTGAAGAAAAAATTCAAGCCTCGAGTGGCAATAGTGAAAGATTCTACAGGGGAAATATTAAATGATGCAGGAAACATCAAAAGAAGATGCAAGAAATACACAGAGACACTATACAAAAAGGATTGGTGGATGACCAGCCATTTCAAGAAGTTACATATGATTGGGAACCAATATTATTGAAGGACTAAGTGGAAGCTGCCTTGAAGGAACTGGCAAAACACAAAGCTCCAGGAATTGATGGAATACCAATAGAGATGTTTCAACAAACAGATGCAGCACTGGAGGTGCTCACTTGTTTGTCCCAAGAGATTTAGAAAACAGCTACCTGACCAACTGACTGGAAGAGATCCATGTTTGTGCCTATTCCCCAAAAAAGCAATCCAACTGAACGTGGAAACTATTGAACAATATCATTAATATCACACACAAGCAAAATTTTACTAAAGATCATTCGAAAGCAACTGAAGCAGTATATAGATAGGAAACTGCCAGAAAATCAAACCAGATTCAGAAGAGGGTGTGGAACCAGGGACATCATTGCTGATGTCAGGTGGATATTAGCCAAAAGCAGAGAATATCAGAAAGATGTCTATCCATGTTTTATTGACCATGCAAAGGTATTTGTGTGAATCATAACAAATTATGGATAACACTTTGAAAAATGGGAATACCAGGGCACCTAATTATACTCATGAGGAATCTGTATGTGAGCCAGGAGGCAGTTGTTTGAATAGAACAAGGAAACACCGCCTGATTTAAAGTTGACATCAGAGCTCTATACTTTCACCCTTGTTGTTAGGTGCCGTCGAGTCGGTATCCGACTCATAGCAACCCTCATAGGGTTTTCAATGGCTGACTGTTTCGGGATTGCCTTGGGAGTGGATTGCCAGGCCCTTCTCCCATTTTTGCGGTGCTGGGAATTGAATTCGGGACCTCAGAGACTGCAGCGCAGCACTCTACCAACTGAGCTATATCCCAGCCCATACTTTCACCATCTCTCTTCAATTTTATATGCTGAGCAAATAATCTGAGAAGTTGGACTTTATGAGGAAGAACATGGCATCAGGTTTGGAGGAAGACTCATTAACAATCTGCATTTTGCAGATGACACAACTCTGCTAGCTGAAAGTGAAGAGGATTTGAAACATTTACTGGTGAAGATCAAAGAACATAGCCTCCAGTATGGATTGAGACTAAATAACAACAAAAGTCCTTACAACTGGGTCAGTATGCAACTTCACAATAAATGGAGAAAGGATTGAGGTTTTCCATGATTTTGCTTTAATTGGTTCAACAATCAGCATCTGTGGAAGCTGCAGACAAGAAATCAAAAGACACACTGTTTTGGAAAAAGCTGTGGCAAAAGATCTCTTTAGAGCATTGAAAAGTAAAGATGTCACATTGAAGACAAAGGTGCGGCTGACTCATGCAATGGTATGAGTCACACCATATGGTTGTGAAAGCTGGACACTGAACAAGGGAGACAGGAGAAGAATTGATGCTTTTGAATTATGGTGCTGGAGATGACTATACCATGGACTGCCAAAAGAACCAACAGATCTGTCCTAGAAGGGAAGTCAGAGTGCTCATTGGAAGCAAGGATAGCTAGACTGCATCTTGAGTATTTTTACATGTAGTCAAAAGGGACCAATTCCTAGAGAAAAGCATGTTTTGGAGAGTTGGCAGGTCAACAAATAAAATCCTCCACCAGATGGATTGACACAATGTCTGCAACAATGGGCTTAAGCATAAATAAGATCGTGTGCCTGGCACAGAATCAGTGAGTGTTTCCTTCTGCTATACATAGGATCTCTATGAGTCAGACTCAACTCCACAGCACTTAACAACAACAACCTTTTATGAAAATTAAAAAAAAAAACTGCTTTCCAATGTGAATGTACCTTCACAGTGTCCTTGAAAATGGATCAAGTTCTGGTTTCTCCACATGCTTGCCTATGTTTAATATCTGACTTTTTTTTTTTTTTTCAGTACTGGGGGCTGAACCCAAGGCCTCACACTTGCATGCTTTGCAAATGCTGGACCACTGAGCCTCACTTCAGCCCATTTTCTTTTACGTTTTTTTGAGGCAGAGTCTCACTAAGTTATGCAGATTGCCTGTGGTCTAGAACTTGCAATCCTCCTGCCTCGGCCTCCTGAGCCACTGAGATTACAGGCGTGCTCCACCATATCAGACCTGACTTTTTGATTGTAGCCATTATAGTGTGTTTGAAGTGATATGTCATGGTTCTGATATGCATTTCCAGAATGAATAATGATACTGAAAATCTTTTCATGTGCTTATTGGCCATTTATCTGTCTTCTCTGGTACAATGTGATCAGGGGATTTGCCTCTTTAATATTGGGTTGTGTTCGAATTGGGATTTGTGAGTCTTGTACCTTGTGACAAGCTCATTACCAAATTTGTGATTTGCAAATATTTTCTCCTAGTATGTGGTGATTTTTCCCCATTTTTATAATGGTATCTTATAAAGTGCAAACATTTTAAATTTGGATTGTCAAATTCTACATTATATTTGATTGTGGTTTGTGCTGTTGCTATCATATCTTAACAACTCTTTGCCTAAGCCTAAAGTAAACAGGATCTATTCTGATATTTTTCCTAAAATATTTATAATTTTTGCTCTTACATTTAGGTCCCTGATTCATTTTCAGTCATATTTTTCTGTATGTTGTAAGGCAGGAGTTTAAATTCATCTTTTTTTATTGGACATTTTTAATGTACAACTTAATGGGTTTCATTCTGACATGTATTTCTTTGTGACATTTCCATATATGCATTTCATTGTACATTGTTCACAAAACTTCCCCCTTGCCCTCTCATGTCCCTCCTCCCCGATCCCTACTCCCTCTCCAGTGATCTCCTTTCTAGTTGCATGTCTTTTTGTGGGAATATTTGCCTGTATATGTGCATCTCTATTTTGATTTAAGTCCAAACTTTTTTTCTATAGTGATCTATTTTTTCACATTCTCAGTATTACATGAATGATCTAATCCATTTGTGTTATTTCCATCCTTTGGTATTATTGGTATTATTACTATTATTATTTCCCATATTAATAAAGTTGTGCTGTTTACATTGAGGTTGACCTTTCCCCCCGCTTCATTGGCCCTCCTCCCCCTCCAGTCTTCTCCCATGGTTGCTTCCCTTTGCTAGATCCCTCCCTCCTTCTCTCCACTCCTTAAATTGTCCTTTCTGCACTAAGTTTAATTGAGTGTTTTCTTATGTTTCAATTTATGTATAGGATTTTTTTCCTTCTTTTAAGTTTGATTCAGCTCCCACATATGAGTGAAAACATATGATATTTCTCTTTTTGGGCTTGTGTTCATTCACTTAAGATGATTTTCTTGCATTCCATCCATTTTGCTGTAAATGACATTATTTCATTTTTTTAAATTGCTGACTAGTATTCCGTTGTGTATATGTACCATAATTTTTTTATCCATTCTTCTGTTGATGGGCACTTTGGTTGATTCCATATCTTTGCTATCATGAAAAGTGCTGCATATGGGTCATATGGATATGAGACCATCACTGCACAATTTGCTAAAAAGACTACCTTTCTAAATCAGATTGCCTTTGTCAAAAATCAAATGACCTTAAATGTAAGAGTTTATTATTAGCCTCTTAATTCTTGATCTATATGCCTGTCAACATTCTAAAACACTATCTTGATTAGTTTAACATTGTTGTAAGTACTCAAATGATGTGGAATGAATCCTTTAATTTTGTACTTCTTTTCAAAACCATTTTGGCTTCTTTGGGTATTTTGCTTTCTTGTGTAAATTTTAAGATAAATTTGTCAGTTTCTCAAAAAAAAAAAAAGTAAGATGTTTACGTTCTGGGGTTTAGCTCAGTTAGTAAAGTGCTGTTCTGTGCTCTTTGAGGCCCTGGGTAAGGAAATGACAGCCCCTTCCCAAAGCAATCCTGAAATAATCAGCCACTGAAATCTCTATGAATAAGTATGTGTATGAGTGTGTGTGTATACATATATATGTCTTTTTATATACATATATATGTGTTATATATATATGTGTGTATATATATACATATATATATATATAACACATATATATGTGTATATATATACATATATATATGCATGTATACACACACACACACACACATACATATATGGTCACTATGATTTGGAACCAATGCAATAGTACCTAACAATAATTCCAAGATGTTTATAGATATTGCATTCAATCTATAGATCAGTTTTGGCAAACTGTTGTTTTTGTAATATTAATCCATAAACATGAAATGTCTCTCCATTTATTTATACTTCTTTAATTCCTTTCAGTAAGGTATTACAGTTTTCAGTGTATGTCTTTCATTTCTTTTGTGACAGTTGTTCCTATGTATTTAATTCTTTTTAGTGCTACTACAAATTATATTTTAAATTTTAAATTATATTTTAAATTTCAGTTTAGATTGCTCACTACTGGTATATGTAAATACTGGCATATAGAAACTGAGTTTTAAAATCATTAATCTTGTATTCCCCCACATATCTGTCTGTTCACCATACTGTGGGGGCTTGCATGTTGCTGTGATGCTGAAAGATATGCCACCAGCATTACAGATACCAACAGGGTCACCAAACTGACTACATTTGTGGAAAGAGACAATGGAACAGCTCAATATCAATAGACAGAACGAGACCGGGTACTTATTGTGGATCATACCATCAACTGCTCATATGTAGATTCAAACTAAAATTGAAGAAAATTAGGGCATGTCTACAAGAGCTAAGGTAAGACCTTGAGTATATCCCACCTGAGTTCAGAGACCAATTCAAGAACAGATTTGATGTGGTAGACTCTAAGGATCAAAGACCAGATGAGTTGTGGAATGACATCAAAGACATCATTTATGAGGAAACCAAAAGGTTATTAAAAAGATATGAAAAAAGGAAAAAGCCAAATTACATGTCAAAAAAGACTCTGAAACTTGCCCTTGAATGTCAAGCAGCTAAAGTAAAAGGAAACATGTACAGAAGATTTCAAAAGGCAGCTCAAGACAAAATCAAATATTATAATGACATGTGCAAAGAGCTAGAGATAGAAAGCCTAAAGGGAAGAATACCCTCTGTTTTTTCAAGCTTAAGGAATTGAATAAAAAGTTCCAGTCTTCGGGGGCAATAGTGTAGGATTCTACAGGGAAGATATTAAACAACACAGGAAGCATCAAAAGAAGATGAAAGGAATTCATACACAAAGTCATTATACCAAAAAGAATTAGTGGATGACCAACAATTTCAAGAGATTGCATAGTATCAGGAACCAATGGTATTGAAGGACAAAGTAGAAGCTGCCTTGAAGGAACTGGTGAAACACAATGCTCCAAGAATTGATGGAATACCAATTGAAATGTTTCAATAAACAGATACAGCACCAGAGGTGCTCACATGTTTATACCAAGAGATTTGGAAGACAGATACTAGGCCAACTGACCTGAAGAGATCCATATTTGTGCCCATTCCCAAGAAAGGAAATCCAACCAAATGTAGAAATTATCTAAAAGTATCATTAATATCACACACAAGCAAGATTTTCCTAAAGATCTTTCAAAAGCAACTACAGCAGTGTATGGAGGGGGAACTGCCAGAAAATCAAGCCACATTCAGAAGAGGGTGTGGAAACAGGGACATCATTGCTGATATCAGATGGATATTAGCCAAAAGCAGAGAATACCAGAAAGATACCTATCTATGTATTATCAACTATGCAAAGGCATTTGACTGTGTGGATCATAACAAATTGTGGGAATACGAGAGCACTTAATTGTATTCGTTAGGAATCTGTACATAGAGCAGAAGTAGTCATTCGAACAGAACAAGGAAGAACTGCCTGTTTTAAAGTCAAGAAAGGTGTGCATCAGGGCTGTATCTTTTCACCGTACCTCTTCAATCTCAACCTGAGCAAATAATCCGAGAAACTGGACTTCATGAATAATAATATGGCATCATGATTGGAGGAAGAATCATTAACAACCTGCACTATGCAGATGACTCAACTCTGTTTGCTGCAAGTGAAGAGGATTTGTAACATTTACTTCTGAAGATCAAAGAACACAGCCTTCAGTATGGATTGCAACTCAACATCAACAAAACAGAAATCCTTATAACTGGGTCAATGAAAAACTTAATGATAAATGGAGAAAACATTGAGGCTGTCCAAAATTTTGCTTTCCTTGGTTCTATGATCAACACCCATGGAAGCAGCAGTCAAGAAATCAAAAGATGCACTGGCTGGGAAAAGCTGTTGCAGACTCCTTAAAGTGTTGAAAAGAAAAGCTGTCCCATTGAAGACAAAGGTATGACTGTCTCATGCCATGGTATTTTCAGTTGCATCATATGGTTATTAAAGTTGGACATTGATTAAGGGAGAGAGGAGAAGAATTGATGCTCTTGAATTATAGTGGTGGAGGTGACTATTGACTATACCATGGATTGCCAAAAGAACCAACAGATCTGTCCTTGAATAAAGGCAACCAGAGTGCTACTTGGAAGTAAGAATGGCTAGATGGTGTCTTACATATAGTGGACATGTATTGAGGAGGGACCAATTCCTAGAGAACATCATGTTTGGGAGAATGACAATCATATGTTTTTCTTTTGTTTATATGGTTCATTAACATTAACTGATTGAGAATGAGATATTGACATTTCCTACTATTGTGGAATTGTCTTTTCTCTCAATTCTGTCAGTTTTGCTTTATACATTTGGGTCTTTTTTGTTGGGTGCTTATATGTTTATAATAAGTTTGTTGTTGTTGTTGTCAGGTGCCATCAAGTCAGTGTCTGACTCATAGCAACCCTACGTACAACAGGTGAAACACTATTGTCAGTGTGCTTCTCTGCTACTCATTGGGTTTTCAATGGCTGATTGTTTTCGGGGAGTGAGTTGCTGAGTCCTTCTCCCAAGCCTACAGCACTGCTGTTCCCAGACAATCTCCCATCCAAGTACTAACCAGGCCTGACCCTGCTTAGGTTCCAAGATCTGATTGGATCAGATGCCACAGTGGTACAGTTGGGGGCTTATGATAAATTTAACTTCTAGATAAATTGGCACTTCTGTAATCATAAACTGCCTTCCTTTTTCCTCTATGGAATTTTTTCTATTTTGTGAAACCACTTCAGATGACCCTCATGTAAATTATTGGTACTCTTTGTATGATAGATCTTCAGTCTTTGTACTTTTAACTTATTTGTGTCTTTGCGTTTAACTTGTATCTCTTTTAACAGTTTATATTGTATCTTTTATATTGGATCTAGTCTGACAATTGTCCTCTTTCATTTCATGATATGTTTAGTCCACTTATTGTTGTTGTTGTTGTTAGGTGCCATCGAGTTGAGTCCGACTCATAGCGACCCTATGCACAGCAGATCAAAACACTTCCCCATTCTGTGCCAGGCAAAAGATCTTATTTATGTTTAAGCCCATTGTTGCAGACACTGTGTCAATCCATCTGGTGGAGGGTTTTCCTCTTTTGCGTTGACCTGCCACTCGCCCAAACATGATGTCCTTCTCCAGGGATTGTTCTCTCCTGACTACATGTCAGAAATATGTAAGACGCCATTTGGCCATTCTTGCTTCCAAGGAGCACTCTGGTTGCACTTCTTCTAGAACAGATCTGTTGGTTCTTTTGGCAGTCCATGGTATATTCAATAGACGTCTCCAGCACCACAATTCAAAAGCATCAATTCTTTTTCTGTCTCTCTTGTTTAATGTCCAGCTTTCACAACCATATGATGCCACTGAAAATATCATGGCATGAGTCAGACGCACCTTTGTCTTCAATGTGACATCTTTGCTTTTCAATACTC
>VMDO01034590.1:0-16824 GCA_007922755.1 Pedetes capensis
GATAGAAACAAAGACCACTACAGGAAAAGTTTCTATCTTAAACAGAAATGGAACCCAAGGACATATAGAAAAATACTATATAGTAAAAGATAGAGAAGACTTGGATGGGAAACTTAGATAGGAAGGGGGGAGGGGGGAAACATAGAGGAGGGTAAGGGGTAACCTATATGAATAATGCTTATCAAATTGCATATATGAACATTGTCACAATGAAAAGCATGTCAAAATGAATCACATTATGATGTACATTAAAAATTTCTAATAAAAAAAAGAATATTTGGTTTCCCTTTTCCATATTTCCTAGAAATCTCCCTGAGAGACATTACATGGAAAAAAGTTAATTAGAAAAATATCTGAAATGCACATGCATCTATATAAGAAGAAAATAATATGTTTATAAGTATTTATATCAAATACAGTTTATAAAGAATATATATTTCCTCTGGAAACATATAGTAAAGAGTATATACTGGAGAAATCAAAAAAAGTGTGTGTATACACACATACAAACACATTTTAAGAGATGTTATCTATGCATGACATTTCAAAGTTGAACTGAATTATGGTAGCAATGTGTACTATGACTTTTGTTCAAAAGATGGCATTAATCAAACAAATGCTAGCACTACCATGCAGGCAGGACAGTCAAAGAAAATGGTGGGAGTATGGTTGTCATTTGAAGACAGCAAGACCATTTATAAGAGGTAGTTGAAATTCCAGAACATTGTGGAAGTATGACAATGTAAGTTTGAGTATATAACAGAACCACCAATAACTATACACATTTGTGATAAGTTTGAGGGGCACAGTACTGGGTGTGATGTTCACAGGGAAGATCTAGGAGGCCTCATATAGCAATGATTCCTGTTTCTTCTGCTTTGGTGACCACCTTGAGCACCTCTTGTAATTACAGAAGTCAAATATGACTTGTATTCATCTTTTGTTATTGACATGTTAGTGTTATAATTTTAGCACAGTTTTCCTTTCTTAAAATGTGTATACATTTCTGGCACCCTCTGTAGCTATTGACTGAGGAAAAAGAACAGGAGCACATAGAAGAAATTAGTTTTTTATTTTATGGCACTTTTGCATTGCCTACTTGTTTGCCATTTGTGTGTGTTTTCCATAATAAAAATAAAACTGGGTGCAGTGACTCACACTTGTAATCCCACTTGAAGGCAAGAGGATTGCTGGTTGGAAGCCAGATGCAGCCAGTGTAACTTAGTGAGACCCTGTCTCAAGATAAAAAAAAAAGTAATAAAAGGGCTAGGGGTGGAGCCTAGTGATAGACCACTTGCGAAGCATGTGTGAGGCCCTGGGTTCAACACCCAACTTCCTCAAAAAAATTAAAAACTAAGAAGCTCTTTATACAACAAAAAGGATACAAAAACTCTATCTGTCTCAATAGATTCTGATTATGTGAATTTATCTAAGTCTGCAGGCTGGGAAAGGTAAGAAAGTAGGTGAATACCAACCAGCTCAGAAGGCTGAAACTATGCTTTTCATCTGAGAAAGAAGGTTTGAAGGGCTAACAAAACTATAAATTTTACTTTGAGAGAGTGCAGGGCGGGGGAGGAGGAGAAAAGAAAGAAAGAGAGAGAGAGAGAGAGAGAGAGGGAAGGAAGGAGGGAGGGAAGGGAAGAGAAGGGGAGGGAAGGGAAGGGAATGGGAAAAGGAAAGGGAAAGGGAGGGAGGGAGAGAGGAAAACTATATATACTATATATATTGGGGTTCTTTGTTATTCCTTTCAGTTTTGAAGAGGCTCAGATTTTGAATTCAAATCCCAAGTATGTTACTTACAAGAACTCTTACACAACAAATTACTTAACCTTTTTATATCTTAGTTTCTTTATCAATAAAAAAAGAAATAGAGCCATCACATGTTTATAATAAGAATAAAAATATAAAGCTTAGTTAATGTCATAGAATCAACTGGCAATAAAAATTAGTGGTTATTAGTAGTAGTATAATTTTATGAATCCTTTTCTATAGGAAAAATTACTTAAGCCTTGTTATTATTAGGTGCTGTCGAGTCAGTATCTGACTCATAGTGACCCTACATACAACAGACAAAACACTATTATCAGTGCTTCTCTGATATTTGTAGGGTTTTCAATGGCAGATTGAAATTTTGGGAGTGGTTTGCTGGGTCCTTCTCCCAAGCCTACAGTATCTGGTGTTCCCAGGCAGTCTCCTATCAAAGTACTAACCAGGCCAGACCCTGTTTAGCTTCTGAGATCTAACAGGATTGGATGCCACAGGGCTACGGTTGCAGGCACTTAAGTCATAGAAGTATATAATTTCCATATTTCCTCTCAAATCTGGGATAGGGCTGCTAATTCAGTTTCATTTTCAGTTTTCCATCTTTATACTTCTACTTGATTCATAGTCATAGGGAATGTGGCAGAGGGCTAGTGGCTTGTATACCACGCACCCACACTGGAAGAGGCCAGAATCTTATCACTTATTAATGCCAAGTCTGATACCCAAAGCCACAATGTTCTGCTTTTAGTTGACTCACCAAATGGCTAATAGGTTTGGGAATCACATATCCTGAACTTGCCAAATTGCAATGTTTTGTTCTACTGTCCATATAAGTGAATCCCTAGTTGCCAAGCCACAAAACATAAAAATAAGGGATATCATACCAATTACCTACTATTATAGGAAAAGGAAATAATAGTATATTGAATGCTAAATGAATCATTGGATATAACTTCTTGTGCCAGTACATTTTCTGTGTGTCATCCCATTTAATCTTCATAAGAATGCTTTAAGGCACAAATTATACCCCATATTGTAAAAGAGAGGCAACCAATGTTGAGAACATTTATGTTCACTGCCGCACAGATGGTTAGTGTTAGGACAGAGATTCAAACCCAATTTTACATGGCAACCATATTTTTCATTCTTTGGGCATATGTGCATGGAAAGATATATCTGGTTTTGGACATGTTCCTGGCCATACTCAGAGTAACTTGTGAGATCAGAAGAGTCACAAAATATTCATTTTATTTCCTTGGATTTGGCAAGGACCAGCATCACCATAGTCTTGGATGATTCATGTCACTTTTTCTGGATATTTGTGTCAATCAATAAGATGTCTTTGCATGTTGCAAAATTGGAGGACTTTAGTGATTAACTTGGTATTCTCAATGCTCAAAACATAATAGCAAAAAGCACATTAATTAGAGCATTAGCAGACCAATGTGATTATGTAGGTCTTCCAGCAATGTGATTGTAAAGCAGATGACACACAGTTAATGATTAACAGTGCCTTTGCTTACCAGCAATTTTTCTCTTTCTCTCTAGAGATATGCTGATTAGCCAAAGGCACTCAGAATCTGGCTGCAACATAGAGGGCTAGATGTCCAGCCAAGTTTCATGGCAACTCAGTAAATAACAGTATGTCCCACAGACCAGAGTCCTAGCCTGCAGGCACCATTATATCACATCTTCCAGCCCTGTGCATTGGCCACTGCCCATAGACTCAGAACTTGGAAGAAACTCAGTTGAAATTGGAAAGAAAGTCTGGCTATACTAAACTACTACTTCAAAAAAGTGAGCAAGCCTTTTTGAGAACTACATTTCTATGTAGCCAAGACTCTCCATTATTCTTATTGGTAAGTGTTAGAAGAGAATGGAAAAAGTTGTTGCTTTCAGTGATTCCTCAAGGGCATGTCACAGTCAGAACTGTACATAATAACCCTTCACAAGGCACTTAGTCTTTCTCACACTTAGATGTCATCTCTGGAAAAGGAGGTCATAATAGAGAATGAATCTAGTGGCTTCAAAAGTTTTAATACATCTGAAAGCATTTAGCTAAATCTGGGACATATTTCAGTAAATTTATTTTTTTTAGGTGGGCCAATAAATTCTTTTTCTTTTCTTTGTTGTTTTGTTTTGTTGTTGTTGTATTATTTGTTTGAGACACAATCTTGCTTTGGAGGCCACACTGGCCTTGAACTCAGGATCCTAATGACTTAGCCTCCCAAGTGCTGGGATTACATGCATGCACCACGACACCCAGCTATAATTTCCTCTTTAATTCTCAACTGCTCAGTTTCCAGAAGATTCAGGCATTTAGAAAACCTACTTAGACTTCCACAGCTTTAGCTGATTTTCAAAAGTCCCACATTTACATTACCATGCACTGACTATTTCCTCTTTCCTACCTACCTTTCCATATGTCTTTTCAATTTCATTGACCCATATGGCATATCTTTGTATAATCCTTTCCATTTTTCAGTTACTGGCTATGTATCAGTTTCACACTTCTTCCTAAGATTACCTAGCTCAAATGTAGATATCCCTGTTGCATTCTGGAGTCTTCAGAAATACACCTGTTATTCTAAAGGTACATTCTATGCTGATGAGGTCAATTAAATAAAAAAATATTTCTCTGTTATATCATGTTTAACATTATAAGAAAACCAAAGACAAAGATTTTAAATGATTTTCTTAAGCTCTCATAGTGGATGGGGCAAGAATTAGGATAAGATTCAGGTTTCCCATTCTAACTTTTCATATTTATTAAACGTATAAAGCCGGGTGCGATGGAGCACGCCTGTAATCCCAATGGCTCAGAGGTGGAGGCGGGAGGATCGCAAGTTCAAGACCAGAGGGAGTCTGCGTAATTTAGCGAGAACCTGTCTCAAAAAATATTTAAAAAAAGGGGGGGGGGATGGGGGCGCAGCTCAGTGGTCCAGCACTTGCAAAGCTTGCTGGCGTGAGGCCCTGAGTTCAACCCGAGTACCGAAAAAAAAAAAAAGTATAAAAAGCACAAGAAACTCATTTACCATTTTGTCCATCTGAAACTGTATGCTCAGGAGAGGGTTAATTGTGGTTACCTGTGCCCGTTTTTTCTTCTTCCACTCTGTAACAATCAGTGAGGAAACAGTAGCAAACCTTAAAGCATTTAAGCCTTCTTCTGAAAGGAATGAATCAAAAGACTGAACTTCCAATCTTCTGAGGTTTTATCTAGCTATCACAAGTGGTATGTTTAAGAGGAATCCCAATATTAGAGCCTCATAATGTCTCCTTATCTGAACATTCTTCTAAAGCAGAAAGTTTCTCTTTATATGAGGTTTAAGTCTCCTGAGATATTTCACTTAAAATGAGGAAGTTGAACTCAAATCAAATCGTATCATTTGTCAGTTGTTTCTGAGAGGTTGGTCACATTCAAGGGGATTCCCATGCCTCCTAAGGATTAAAATTGAGATTTGAGTTATACGTAAGTCCATTGGTCAATCACCTCCAGTTCTTTGGTGTATACCTCCAAATCCAGCCTCTAACTATAGGTACATATTCCAGATGATGGATGGAAGTGCTCCAAGGTGCCAACTAAAAGTCTTTTCTTTTTTTTTTTTTTTTTACTTCAGAAACTACCTATTGACTTCCTCCTCCAACCTTAGGAAATTCTCAGTTGTTCCAACACAAATGGACAATGTTCTGTTCATGTGTGGGATTCAATCTATCTATAAAACCTGATCACTTTTACTTCTGTAATCTTTTTTTGCTTGATCATTCTTGGTTACTCTGTCCTACTAAGTCTAAAGTCTTCTCTTTTCACAAGAAGAGTCCACTGTTTAGAATCTCAACTATCTGTTTCTTTTTAAATACAATTTATACATTAAAGAAGACTAATCTTTTTAAAACACCACATTGATACTCTCTCTATCAAGAACACTTAGTGTCTTCCAGATAGCTACAAAACAAATTTTACAGTCCTGGGTTATCATTCAAAGCTGACAATGGGAAGAAACCCAATTATTTTTCCATCTGTTTTGGGTTGTGGTAGAGTGCTGCTTTGAACATTATGAGAATTCAGGTTCACTCCCAGCACCACAAAAACAGGGGAAGGATATGGCAATCCACTCTCGAAGTAATCCCTAAACAATCAGCCATTGAAAACCCTGGGAAGGATGCTATGACTCAGACCCAACCTGAGGGCACCTAACAACATCTCCCCGAAATTCATGTGTTGGAAGTCGCAACTTCCAGTACTTCAGAAAGTAACCGTAGTTAGACATAAGATCTTAAAGGGGTGAATAAGTTAAAATGAAAATGTAGATGAGTTCCTAATCCAATGTAGCTGATGTACTTATAACAAGAAGAGGTATCAGCAATGCTGACCAGCCCAATAGGCAGCAACAGGCAGCATCTGCAAGCCAGGCAGAGAGCCACAGAAAAACCCAACTCTATGATCTGACCTCGATTTTGGACTTCAAACTTCTAGGGCCATGAGAAAATAAATTTGTTTTATGACAGCCCTGGAAAATCCATATACTATCTGAACTTGATTCCTTCCCAATTCCCCCATATCCACTGGATGCTTTTCCACATCTATGGCGCTCCCTCTGATATGAATTGCATTCTTACATGGGTCTCTTACTCAGATTTATTTTTCCAGTCCCATCTTTAAGAAAATGTTTCCCAAATCAGCAATTCTAGCACCCTACATACTTCCCACCCAAGCTGAAAATAATCTCATCCACATCATAACTCTCAAAGCCCCCTTTTAAGGTAACCAATGAATTAACTTATTAATAAAATTTCTCTTTTTGTATATGCAGTATCTCTTTACACTGTCAGATCCTTTATCATAGGAAGTATGAATAGATTTTTGGCATTCCTCCAAACCCCTGCCATATCCCATGCATAGCCTGACCATAAGCACTGCTCAAATGGTAAATGACTAAATGATAATCCATCACAAATGGCAATAATTGCTAACATATAATGATTGCCCACTGTCTGTAGACTCAGAATCATTTCATTGAATCATCACACTTTTTGAAGTAGGTGCTGCTATTATCTCCATCTGAAAGATTAGCAAACTGAATGTTAGAGAGCTTCAGTATTTATCTATGAGTATAAATGACTCCCATTTGCCTGGTGGTTTGCCACACTGTGGGGCCTTGAATGTTGCAGTGATACTGAAAGCTATGCAAAGGCATTTGACTGTGTGGATCACAACAAGTTATGGATAATATTATGAAGAATGGGAATACCAGAACACCTAATCGTACTTATGAGGAATCTGTACATGGACTAGGAGACAGGAGTTGGAACAGATCAGGGGAGCATTACTTGGTTTAAAGTCAGGAAAGGTGTGCATCAGGGCTGTATCCTTTCGTTATACCTCTTCAATCTCTAAGCTGAGCAAATAATTCAAGAAGCTGGACTTTATGGAAAACATGGCATCAGGATTGGAGGAAGACTAATTAACAACCTGTGTTATGCAGATGACACAATTTTGCTTGCTGAAAATGAAGAGGACTTGAAACATTTACTGATAAAGACCAAAGAACACAGCCTTCAGTATGGATTGAGCCTCAACATAAAAAAGCAAAAGTCCTTACAACTGAGTCAGTAAGCAACTTTGTGATACATGGAGAAAAGATTAAAGTTGTCCAAGATTTTGTTTTACTTGGTTCTACAAATCAACACTCACCGAAGTAGCAGTTAAGAAGTCAAAAAACACATTGCATTGGAATGAGATGTTACAAAAGACCTCATTAAAGTAAAGATGGCACATTGAAGAGGAAGGTGTGCCTGACTCATGCCAGGGTATTTTCAGTCACATCATATGGTTGTGAAAGCTGGATGTTGAATAGAGAGAGAGGAGAATTGATGCTTTTGAATTATGGTGCTGGAGATGGATATTGAATATACCATGGACTGCCAAAAGAACCAATAGGTCTGACCTAGAAGAAATGCAACCAGAGTGCTCCTTGAAAGAAAGATGGTTTGACCTCATTTTACATATTTTGGATATGTTATCAGGAGGGACTAATCCTTGGAGGTCATTTTGATTGGAAGAGTGGCAGGTCAATGAAAAAAGGAAGATCCTCAACAGTGTTTGCAACAATGATCTTAAACATAAAAAAAGATTGTGTGCATGGCACAGTGTTGGGGAATGTTTTGTTCTGTTGTACACAGAGTTGTTATAAGTCAGACACAATTTGATGGCACCTAACAATAAACAACACAGCCAACCTTTGATATGTATAGGATGTGCACCTACAGATTCATCCAACTATAGATGGAAAATATTTGAAAAAATATGTGTCAGTATTGAACATAGTCTTACTTCTTCCATTATTCCCTAAACTACAAAATATAAGAATTTATTTACATGGCATTTACATTGTGTTAAGTTTTGTAAGCAATCTAAGTTGCATATAAAGTGTATGAGAGGATATGCATAAATTACATGTAAATACTGTACCATTTTATGTAAGGTACTTGAGCAACCTCAGATCTGGGTATCCTGGGGTGGAGTGAGGGGTTCTGGAACCAATCTCTGTGGATACCAAGGGCTGATTATATGGTCAGAAAATATGTACTTTTTACATTTTGCTTTTTCTGCAACCCATCCATCTAAACACCTTCTCAGAATGGCTGAGGAACATTTTTTTAAACATCCTGGGGAGTTGCCTTCAAGTCATAGTATTACTTCTTCTTAGGCCACTCTGTTTCCTGTGTATAGCTCACCCACCCAGGATGAGAGCAGCACTCCCACAGTGGACAGCGCCTCTGGAATTTGTACCAAACTGACACACAAAACTACATCTCCCATCCCTACATTTAGATATATAGATACCTAGAGCTGCAGAAAGCTATTACCACATATTCTCACATCTAGTCTGCACCTTTCTGACAACTTTTGTTGTTGTTCTTAGGTGCCACTGAGTCAAGTCCTACTCATAGTGACCCTCACAGGGCTTGCAATAGCTGTTTTGGGATTGTTTTCAGGGGTGGACTGCCACATCCTTGTCCCATTTTTGCAGTGCTGGGGATTGAACCATGATCCTCCAAAAGTGCAGAGCTAAACCCCTGCTCCTCGACAATTTTTGTTGTTATTGGGTGGTGTCAAGTCAGCATCTGACTCATAGCAACCCTACGTACAATAGGCAAAACAGTATTATCAATGTCTCTCTGCTATTCATAGGGTTTTCAATGGCTCATTGATTTTCAGGAGTGGGTTATCAGGTCCTTCTCCCAAGCCTATAGCATCTGGTGTTCCCAGGCGCTTGGATCTCCCATCCAAGTACTAACCAGGCCCAACTCTGCTTACCTTCCAAGATCTGATGGGTTCAGACACCACAGTGCTACAGTTGTAGGCTCTACAGTTTTAGGGGGGCTACAAAATCAGATACAGATTAGAATCACATGCTGGGAACTCTTGACCATGAATCCAATCTGCATGTGATTCTAATCTGCATTGAATTTTGTAGCTCCCCAAACACTATTGAAAGTGTGGATTAGGTTGAAGGATATATAGTATATGACATCTTTAATCCCAGGGCCTTATTTAAAAACTGCCCCAAAACAGTCAGCTCTGTAGGCTGGATTTTTCTAAGAGAAGAAGGAATTTAGATATTTTTAAAGAAGTCTTATCTCTCAAAAGTAATCTGCATGGCTTTTTAAAAGTCCTTAGTCTATAGGAGTATCTTTCAAATGAGATGATCTTATGATAACATGCAGGATTTTCCAACAAAGGTTTAAAGAGAAATTGCAATGTGTACTTGACCATTACAAAGAGAATAACTAAAATACATATTGTATGCCTATTGTGGCTGTTAATGAAAATTTTCTGCCATTAAGTTGATAAAATTGTTCTATTATCTATTGCATCTTTAAGTCTTCAAAAGACAGCTATGTAGAAAAGAGGTTTTAGAGAGGCAGTGCTTTTATAGTATACTTATCTGTAATTAGATAAAATTTATACCTACTATAGATTTAATATCATCATTCTAAATCTCATCAAAAAGTAAATAAAGGATAAATAGCCTGGCCCATCTCCAACGTGGCCTGTATCCACAGGAAGGTTCAAGAGAAAACCACTTATCCATTCATGCCAACACTTAGTGAATAAGTGCATACTTTGAGCTAAGAATGGGGTGGGAGAGAAAAGCACAGTTCCTGCCTTGAAAGACATTCATATAAATGGGTAAAATTGACATGAAGCGCAGTACTGGGAGTGTGTCTTGTAAGGCTGAAATGACTGGAGGAGCAGAGTATTTTTACCTCTCCAATTCAGTGGCTAAGTTTTTTGTGAAGGCAAATTGTTTTGGAACAAACCAGCTTTTGCTGGGATGTGCTGGGTATCAAACCTAGAGACTCACGCATGCTAAGCAACTGCTTTACCACTGAGCTACACCCCAAGCCCAGCATCAAGTCTTAAAGGAACATTTAATATGCTGTGGAGGTGGGATGACAATAACCTAGTCCTTAGAAAAATAAAAATATGAATTCAGAATTATGATACACCCTCATAAGTTGGAAACTAGTTTTTAATCAGTAAATGTTCTCCTGCCAGATGTAAATCTTCAAAATATTTTAAAATCAGCCAGAATATTTGCTACAAGCAGTCATTTCTTGTCCTCAAGCCCAAGGGGGAAACAATATAAGAACCATCCTTTTCTAGATTTCAAATTTTGGAATATCTATTGGGAACTCTAATATTTGAGTTGACTTTAATGTTTGTTTTGATAGCCACATCAAATGATAAAATCAATGGCTAGTTCATAAGCTATGTTAATGAAATCAATCAGGGATAAGCTATGAGCTTTCTCCCTTTGAATCTATTGTCTTCCTATTTATAAAATTGATAGTATATCACTTGGAATTTAAGATAGACAATTAACTGTTTCATCTTCCAGCTGAAGCAAGTTATGAATACAATGTTCTTTAGTTTCTTAAAACCCAAATATACTTCAAAGCTCTTTAATCTGTTTATTTTTGTTCATTTTATTTTGTGTTCTATGATTCATTAGACATTGTGATATAGTATTTTGTCATTTGATCCACTAACATATCTTGAAATTACTACTGTTTTACTTGTGAAGATAATTAATTTTAGGTCAAAAATTTTCCCCAGCTCCCATGACTAGTACATGGCCATAAAAAGTTGGGAATTTTCATAAAGGTAGTGACTGTTGAACTGGAGAATGAGTAAGAATTAAAAATAGTTAGAAAAAGAAAAACAAATACTCTAGGCAGAGGTATTCTGTGTCCTAGTATATAATATCATAAGAAAATATTTTCAAGAAATTTCTAAAGCATTTATTTCACAGTATTGGTTTGGGAAGGGAGCTGTCAGACATGTGCTTACTGAACACTCTTAGACAGAACATGGAGGATAATTGGGCATGAGAGGGTGAAGTGACATCAGGCACAATAGGAAGAGAAAGGAAGGTATCCCATATTCTTAATTGGAAGTGTCCATGTATGAGGTGTGATCAAAATAAATGATGAATATTTAAATTTTTAAAAAATGTATTACAGTAAAAGATACACCACCATAAATCTCCCTCAAAATACTCCCTGGCTTTGAGTACATTTATCCCACCTTTCTTACCACTTTCGGAAGCAGTTCTGGAAGTCCTCTTTCATGAATGTCTTTACACTGTCGTGGCTTCTTCAATGCCCTAAATTGATTCAAAATGTTTACCTTTCCTGGTGATTTTGACGTTATGGAAGAGTTGGAAGTCATGTGGTACCAGATCTGGTGAATAAGGTGGATGAGGACTCACTGTAATATTTTTGTTTGACAGAAATCTCTGCACCAGAAGCAAAGCATGACATGATTGTCATGGTGGAGAATGAAGCTGAAGACACTCACAAAAGAGGACTTCCAGACCTGCTTCAGAAAGTGGCAAGAATGATGGGAGAGGTGTATATGAAGTCAGGGAGAGTATTTTGGAGGGGATCAGTGGTAATGTGTCTTTTACTATAATAATTTTTTAATTTAAACATTCACCACATTTTTCATTCACACCTCAAATCCAAATTTACCCTACTCAGTCCCAGTACATGCCAATTGTCCAGGTGTAATTATTAATAGCACCCCTTTCCCTTTCAAAAGAACCCCTGTTTGGATGATAAATTATATAGTCACCCTACTAATTAACAAACTAATAGAACATATGGCAATGTTCAATGTCCTAGAATCTCAAGCAAATTTCACCAAGACACCTGTCTTTGTCCCTAATTTAGGGACAGATGTCGTTTGGTGTCAGAGGTATCCTTTCCTCATAGGAATATTTAAAAGCTCAATGTGGAATAACAGCTGCAGAACAAGGCATTGTCACAAGAGAGGGGGAAAATTTTAAAAAAGAAGCAGGTAGCTACTGTTCTGTTGAACATGACTTGGACAGTTCCCTTCATCAGCAAGAACAAAAGCAAGATGTAGAATAGTATGCAAATTTCATCTCTTTAGGTGAGAAAATCCTTAAAAGTAACATATGTGCTGGTGTAAACACTTTTTTCTAGCTTGAGAAATCTGGGGTCCTGTTTAGTTTTTGTTTTGTCTACACATATACATTTAATTTGTATATGTGTATATAGTGTAAATACACATATATATTTATTTTGTGTATATACGTATATGTACATATATAAAGAACAAGAGAAAATTCAAATGCCAAAAATGTTATCTTTATGGAAAGCTCATGTCTTTCTCTCTTTTATTTGCTGCATCGAAAACATCCCAATATACATGATCAATCTCTAAGCAAGAAAAATATTATTGGGTATTTAAGGAATTTTGTTTTCCATTAGATTGACAGATAATATAGAAAGCACCTCTCTCTTTTTCTGAATTTTTCCTTCTAAATATCCCCTTGTAGTACTCTCAAACCCCAAAAACTTCACTCATTACTAAGATTTAAGTAATTCTTTATCTACCTGATAGCACAACACTGCAATATCATTTTTTTCCTACAATCACTGTGAGAAGGGTTTAATGAGACAGTGTATCCAGAAACTAGTTTATACTCCAAAGCACTATTGGAATACAAGATACTTGTAGTTTGGTCAAATTGCCATTAGCCACTCAAAACTGTCAATTCTATTTGAATATCATTGGTTTTCCAGAAGAGGTGAATGAATCTATTGGAGCCAACCATCTTGCTCATAAAACCAGAAAGCAGTGAGAAGTAGCTCAGATAAGAATTTGGAACCAGACAGTGCTACTTGTACAGTCTTCCTACAATTTTTTAAATTACATAATTTGAACAAGCTTATTATTCTCTTTGAATCTCAATTGCTCAACTATAAATTGGCTTCTGTCCGTTTTGCTTCCTGGATAACATTCTATACTTCTTTGCTCTTCGTCTTGGCTAGCCCTAATAAATTCAATCTCTCTAGATCCTGTCCCCAAAGCAATTTATATGAAAATATTTGCAGTGAAGAAGACCTCCTGATATTGATCAATTAGCTTCCAAGATCTGATGTATTGAAACAAGCATCACAAATATGGGATATGGAAAATCATGGCTTTGAGACATTTCTTTGCCCTTGGCTTTGTAAAAAGTTCCAATGCCCTAGTAACCTGATCTTATTTTAATTTATTTTAGGACATATATAGAGACTTCACAACACCTGTGGATCTCTTAAAAGTGCTCTGAAAATTCTGTGTTCTGTGTTATAAACATGTCTTTTAGTACTTGAGAACTATTCTTGCAGTTATACATGATCTTGTAAAACACTTAGGCCATTGGGGATTGAGACAAGATTCTAAATATTGTCCAACATGAATACAGACAGGGTTTGATTTCCTTTTTCAAAGATAAGAAGGAAATAAGACTTATTGTTAGTATCTGAAATGGCCCCCAAAGGCTATATGCTAAAGGCTTGGTAACCAACCTGGGGCACTACTGGGAGGTGGTACAACCTTTAAGTAGTGGAATCTAGTTGGAGGAAGTAGGTCATTGAGGGCATGCCCTTTAAGAGGATATTGGGACCCTAGTTCCTTTACCGCTCTCTTGTTGCTTCATGGTTACTATGAAGTGAATAGTTTCCTCTGCTATATGCTCCTGCTACCCTGGTGCTCTCCCTCACCACAGCCCTAAAAGCAGTGGAGCTAACCAACTGTGGACTGAAACCTCAGAAACTTTAAGACAAAGTAAACCTTTCCTGTTTTAACATTTTTTCTGTTGAGTATTTTATCACAGCAACAAAAAGCTGACTAGTACAGAAAACTACCCATCCTGGATGTGGAGTACCATCCAACAGGCTAGGGTACTGGATAAAACAAAAAAAGTGGAAGGAGGAGGAAGCCTGCCAGGAAGTGCAAGTTCAATTCTTCTTGAGTCTGTACGTCTATTGCTGCTGCCATTGTCTATGAAGATCAGACTCCAGCTTCAGTATTTCAATGTGGGCTTACACCAGCAACTCTCCAAGGAACTTCTAGGCCTTCAGCCTCAGACTGGGGCTATATCATTGGTCCCTCTTGTTCTCACACTTCCAGCTTCTTAGACTGAGCACCTACTGGGTTCTCTGTCTCTCCAGCCTGAAGACGGTCATTGTGGAATTATCAAGTCTCTGTTCATGTAAGCCAATCTAATAAATCCTCTTTTAGAAATATGTTGCTGTTGTTAGGTGCCATCAAATCGGGTCCAATTCATAGTGAGACCTCATGTAAAACAGTAGGAAATAGTCCCTGACACTGTGCCATGCCCAGCACTAGGTCAGTGCTTCTCTACTATTATAGGGTTTTTGATGGTGGATTGTTTCAGGGTTGTCTCAGGAGTGGGCTGCCAGGTCATTTATTGGTGCTGGAGATTGAACCCAGGACTTCAGAGTGTGCAGAACAAGTACTCCACCAACTGAGCGAAACTTTATATATAAATAAATAAGCATATGTGTGGGTGGGTGCTTTCTATTCATTCTATTCCTGCTGGCTAATACAAAGACTATACAAATAGCAGGATCTAGAAGGAAGAGGATTTAACAGCATGTACATTTCTGTGTGCCTCCAACTTCATGATCCCCATTTCACTGAGAAGAAAATAGCACATCTCTGTTGTTGTTGTTGTTGTTGTTGTTGTTGTTGTTGTTCTTAGGTGCCGTCGAGTCGCATCCAACTCATAGTGACCCTCATAGGGTTTTCAATGGCTGACTGTTTCGGAATTGCCTCAGGAGTGGATTGCCACATCCTTCTCCCATTTTTACAGTGTTAAAGATCGAACTTGAGACCTTAGAGACTGCAGAGCAGAACTCTACCAACTGAGCTAAATCCCAGCCCAGCACATCTATACTCACCAATATTCACCAATATCTCCATTTGTGAAGAATGCGTAAATGACTCAGTCAACAAAAATTGGAAATTGGGTCTTCCAGCTTTCTAGCACAATTAATGAAATCAACAAGTTTACTTAAGACAGTGTGAGAATGATTAAAGGTAGTCAATCAAGTTCTAAATAGGGCTTTTATGTTTGTGAAAAAAAATTCTTTTCTGTGAGGTAGGGGGAGGAAGCAGGAGTACATTTGTTTTAAAATATTTAATGACATCCTACCAGCTAGTGGAACATAGGGCTTGTCACTTATAACCTTATTTTAAACTAATTAAACTATTAGTCTTCTTCAGTTACTCTAAACGGAACACAGTTGTTGTGCTTTTTTCTGGTCAGTTCTTAATGGGAAGAGTGTGAAGTCATTTATCTTTCCCAGAATCCCCTCAGCTACATCTAAACGACTTTCCTATAAATGCCTGAAGATTTTTAATTCAAACCTACACTTAGCAAGATATATAGCAGCCTGTTTGACAGCAACAGAGACACACACCATGAGAAGCTCTCTAAAGAACGTTGAGTCTCACCATGAAAACAGCAAGTGGCATCTTGCTGTTTCCAGCCCTCAGAAATTGAGATTTAATATTGTTTGACATTCCACCACTGAGATTCAACCTAGACTTGTAAAAACTGTTCTTATTTAATTCTTAGTTTTACTTAGGAGTAGGAGAATGGTTGGAATAAATTTAGCCTAGCCCTGTGTACGTCCAAAATTTTATTACTATCTCCATTTTTCCATTCTGTTATTCAGGGCTTTCCTAGAAAATAATTTCTAGGTAATCTTATTTTAATCTTTAGAATGAAAATATGGGCCAATCTCAAATAACTCTATCTTATTTTGTAAGGCATCAGTGCTATGGTTTGGATCTTTAATATCTCCAGAAGGCCCATGCATCAGATGCCTCATCCCCAGCCATGGCACCACGAGGAAGCCATAGAAACTTTAGGAGATGGGGCCTAGTGGAAGGAGATTAGGTCAATGGAGGTATGTCCTCAAAGGGCATATTGGGATCCTAATCCCTCCTCTTCTTCTCATTCTTTCTAGCCATCATGAGGTGAGTCCTCCCATCACATGCTCCTGCTATGATACATTGCCTTACCACAAGGCCAAAAGCAATAGGACCAAATGACATTGGACCATGGGCCAAAATAAATGTTTCCTTTCTATAAATTGTTTATCTCAGATATTTTGTTATAGTGACAGAAAGCTTACTAATACAATCAGCAAATCAGCAACTTTTTTTCCCCTATGTCTCTTGAAGAGTACTATGCTGGGACACATGTGGTAAAAAGAGTAAGAAGACTAATAGTCACATGACTCAAGCATTTATTTTATAATGTTGAGAGACCTGGCCCGCCCCTCCCTTCTTCTCCCTCCTGTGCGCTCTCTCTCTCTCTCTCTCTCTCTCTCTCTCTCTCTCTCTCCCTCTTACTCTCTCTCTCTCTTGCCCCCTCATCTCAGGCAGCATGTAAAACTTTGAACTATGATTATCTATGTAAAATATTCGCTCATTGCACAAAGAAGTGTATATATATATATATATGCCTGCAGCTGTAGCCCTGTGGCATCCGATCCCGTCAGATCTCGGAAGCTAAGCAGGGTCGGGCCTGGTTAGTACCTGGATGGGAGACCGCCTGGGAACACCAGAAGCTGTAGGCTTGGGAGAAGGACCTGGCAACCCCCTCCCAAAAAGCAATCTGCCATTGAAAACCCTATGAACAGCAGAGAAGCACTGACAAT
>VMDO01034591.1:0-16831 GCA_007922755.1 Pedetes capensis
AAACTCTGGCCTTGCTCATGTCCTGCCTAGAGACAGATGACTTGCTTTCTTAGATGCCACTTTCCCCCAGAGCTCTTTCCTCTCCCACCACCAGCATCGTCACCCCCTCTTCCCCTCTGCTCTCCTTCCCTTGCCCACAGCACTTTGCATGAAGTTCCTCAAATTTCTTATGGCCATGCACCATGCCTCCTGTTACAGCTGCCCCCGAGGATTTCTAATGTGTAAGTTGTGTGTCTCTGTACCAGGCACAACACAAAGCCAACAACCAAGTATCTGCAGTGCACATTTTTCAATTATTACCTTACATAAAAAAAGCAGTGTGAAAGTTTAAGCCAAAAACACAATACAGGAACCAACAAGAGCCATTTTAATATTAACCAAGGAAATATTGGTCCACAGGCTCTTCTATAGAATTCTGAGATCCAAATGGATCAGCAAACAACATTTCCACATAAGAACAAAGAATCTGATGACAACACTCGCAGAGACCTGGGTCTTTTTCTGATCCCACCCAGAGGGGACCATTTCATGCAGAAACATTGGACTGTAAGATTACAAAGACCCTGTTGGAAGTGTTGCTTCCTACAATCTGAAAAGATGCTCAGCCTTCAAGGGTACAAGTAAAGGACTGGGGATCGTTTCATTTGTAAACTCTGTTTGTTTGAGGACCTACTATGAAGTAGGGCCTGGGGTCACAGAGATGAGAAGAGAAGCCTCAGCTCTGAAAGACCTCGTGTGCCAGCAGAAGCTGCATGTGTTACCTTACCTCCATTTATGAAGAGAAAGCAAGACAGACTCATACCTGGTTTATGGTAAAGCCGTGGATCTTTTCTCCCACTTGATACTGTAGAGCTCTCTCAGGAGCTTGGCTACTCCTCCACCTCCACACATTGTGGTGTGCACTGCTGTGTTTAAGAAAAGCCACTGAAGTTAGGTGATATTCAGAAAACTTGTTTGGTTAATGTAATTCACAACACAATGGAAACATTGCCACGTAGGAGAGAGATAATTAACTAAAAAAACATTAAATTTTGCACCATCCAACATCTTGGACGTTACAGAAAGCTAATTTCCAGTAAAGTTCTTTCCATTTGAAACTTGAACAACAACAAAAACCCATGGACATTTTTTCCCCACAATAACTGAGCCTCCAGTCGCCTCTTTTATTTTTTTATTTGGAGACAGGACCTTGCTAAGTTAAGCAGGCTGCCTCTGGCCTCAAACTCATGATCCTCTTGTCTCAGCCTCAGGCGTTACTGGGAGTAAGGCATGCACCATGGCACTCAACAAGGATTTTTTTTAACTAGGTATACTCGATACAGATAGCATTCATTTTCCACAGTCATTACAGGGAAGTTCAATTTCAGGAGGCTACAATTTTATGTAGCCCATAGCCTGTGGAAGCCTCAGGTCTCTAAAGAACTCTGCCTCAAACCAAAAATAAAGGCGGAGCAAATCTACTAATGAGAACCATAAACTGCTACTTGCTTTTCCTACACACGTTAAAACCCACATCAAAGACCATCTTCACTTCCAAAAGCCCTCATAACACACAAACAGGCCGACTCCCTCTGGGATCGCTGGAGGACGGAGAAGGGAAAGTGAGTCAGGCCAGTTCTTTGAGCCTGGTTCCCCTTTAGAAGCAGACTACCTGATGCATAGCCCCAAGCCTGACAGGGGGACAGCAACTCTTGGGGGAGCTGCGCTCAGCTGTCTCCAGGAGCTGAAAGAGCCACCTGGTACGCCCAGCAGGAGTCCTCGGGCTTGGCTCAGAGGAATCTAGGTTTGGAAGCCCCCCAGGAGGAGTTTCAGGCTCAGGAACACCAGGTGGGAAATGTCGGGGTTCGGAGGCCCAGACGATCTGTGTTGGGGTGCAGGAGTCCAATGGGGAGCTCCCAGGGTGGGAGATCCCAGAGCGGGAAGCAGTCACACAGGGATGGGAAGAGACCCCAAGGTCTCCTGCCCATGCCTCACCTCCGCACGGACACTTCCCTCCCTGGTCCCGGCTCCCCAGCTGTGCCCAGCCCGCAGGGTCTCACCTGCCACGCAGCCGCTGCAGTGGACCCAGCGCTCGAAGACCGCCGTTGTGCCACATGGCTTGAGACCACAGCTGGACTGCTGGGCAGGCTGCCTTTAACCCATCGCAGGCGAGAGGTGGAGCAAGACGCCCACGACTCCTATTGGTCAGAGGGAACGGCCACACCCTCTCCAATAGGCTGACCTGCAATGAGGGCGGGTCTCCTTGATGCCAGTGGCAGGGATCACCCTCAGGAGGACTGTGGTGGGGGCGGGCGTGTGACCTGGGCGTGGTGTGCGGGAATGGAGGCCGGGTGTAGAGTGGAGATGTGCCTTGAGGGAACCCGGAGGGAGCAATTGAGGGGTGGAGAAATATAAGGTTAGGGGCGGGGCGTGTGGCGTGGGTGGGGCTGCAGCGTGGGCAGGGCGTGTACAAGAAACCAAGGACCTGGCAGAGTACTGATTTTTTTTTGTGGTTCTGGATGTTGAACCCAGGGCTTTACTTAGATGATCTGCAAGTGCTGGACCACTGAGCTGCACCCTCAGCCCGTTTTTTCTTACTTTTTGAGACAAGGTCTCACTAAATTACTCAGACTACTTCTGGTCTCGAACTTGTGATCCTCCTATCACTGCCTCCTGTGCCACCGGGATTACAGGCGTGCGCCACCACACCCGACAAGACTATTCTTAAGTAAAGAAAAAGTACAGTAAAAGTGGGTTATTTATTTTTTTACGTAGTAGATGTAATAGTTATATAGAGTTTAAGACTATGGGGGTTTGTGAAGATATGGGGATCATGTATATTCATACTCTGAGTATTAGAATATGGCTTTAATGAAAAGTATTTATGAAAACTTAAAGAAATGGGAAAATATGGTAGGTTCATCGATCCCCTCCACAAGGCCATACCTCTTCGTATGGTTGCGTAGGGGATTAAGATTCAATGTGAGTTTTAATAAAGACACCATCATTCATATCATGGCAAGCTGCCTTTCCTGAAGCCAAGCTGATATTGCCTGACCCAAGCCCCTGACGTCAATTATCAGCTTACATTGTATGTGACCCCAAAGTCTCTTATCAGATAGAACATTTTGAAGTCTTAAAGGTAGCCTGCCAGGAATTGAGGGCAAATGCCAGACCTCTGTTTGACCAAGTTATGTTCTTCATTGCACATACTGTAAAATTTGTTTCTCTTTTTTACTGTTGTTGTTGGGTGCCATGGAGTTCCTGTTCAACTCATAGCAACCCTACCTACAACAGGCAAAAGAGTGTTGTTGTGCTTCTCTGCTATTCGTAGGGTTTTAATAGCTGACTGTTTTTTGGGAGTGTGTTGCCAAGTCCTTCTCCCAAGCCGATGGCACCCAGTGTTCTCAGGTGGTCTCCTATCCAAGTACTAACCAGGTCAGACCCTACTTTGCTTAGCTTCCGAGAGCTGCCAGGATCAGACACCACAGTGGTATGGCTGCAGGCTCTTTTGTTGTTGTTGTTGTTGTTGTTGTTGTTATTGTTAGGTCCCAAGTCATCTCTGATTCATAGAGGCCCCTATAGGGTTTTCAATGGCTGATTGTTACGGGATTGCCTCAAGAGTGGATCGCTATGTTCTCCCATTTTTGTGGTGCTGGGGATCAAACCCAGAACCTTAGAGACTGCAGAGCAGCAGCCTACCAACTGAGCTACATCCCAGCCCTTCTTTTTTACTAGTGCTTACTAATTGTACAAAATAATAAGTTTCATTGTGGTATTTTCATACATGCATATCACACACTTTGATCGTATTCACTGCCCACTACCACTGTCTCCCCCTTTCCTTTCCCCCAGTCCCCTTTGGCTTCCCCTAACACCCCCTTCTACCTCCATGTTTTGCTTTTCTCTAGATTCCAAATATTAGAAGAAATGCCTGATAATTCCTTTCTGAGTCTGGCTTCTTTCACTTAACATGATGATCTCTAGTTCGGTCCACTTTCCTGCCATTAACATTTTATTATAGAAATATTTTTGGACCTCAAACAGGTAGATTAGCTATCTACCTGTTTACCAAACAGGTAATATAGCTATCGTACAGGTGCTCAGAGTGAAAAGACCACTCTTTATTGAATGCTGCTTAACAAAGCTTATTCCTGTATTTACATAAAATCTGTGAACATGTAACTCCTTAAATTATTGCACATTAGACAAATCAGAATATCAGAAAGATATAGCATTTGACTGTGTGGATCATAACGAATTATGGATAACACTTCAAAACATGGGAATACCAGAGCACCTAATTGCCACGTCCAGGTCCACTCACGATGGTAGACAGAGTCCCCACATTGGAAGAGTACATTGAAAAAAGGCATCGGAGGGAAAGTCTACCGAAAGGGGAAAAGTACCTCCAAAAAGAAGGTCTCTTCATGGAAAGGGACTTGGAGTCTCCTCTTTTCTTTTCCATAAATTTAAATTGGCCACTCTTTTCTTCATATTGTAGATTTCTGGGAGATATTAATGAAAAACAAGTCATAGATGTAAATATATCATCATCTGGCTCTGTGAGCAGTGCTGATTCAGATTGGGAGTTGAGAAACCTCCCTAGCAGGCTTACAATGGGAAATTCTTGAATGACTGCTAACAGCATAAACTCCTGGCCCTGTGTATATTGCATTTCTTCTCTTCTGTCCTTCCCAAACCTAGAAATCATCACAATAATCTACTGTGGAGCAATCTTTCATTATCTCACCCAAACATGCTTTTAAATCATCTGTATTTTCAGCTTGTATGATGTCTAGAATATCAGGATTTTCTATGGCACAGAAAAGTATCTCTCCTAACCCTTTTTAAATCTAAAGCTCCTTCCTTTACAGAATTTACACACTCGTCCGTTCAAAAGCTTTTTGCAAATTCTTTCCCATCATTGGTCTTTCAGATTTGTGTGTCCACTCCTAGTTTCTGGTCACGTGGAAGTCCTTCTCTTCTCCTGATGCCTACACAAGTGGTCCCTGTTGGTCCACTCTGCCTCTCCTGAGATAGAACTGGCATAAATTCCCGGGATTCTTCACCAACACACCCTGGTCTCATACTCCGATGGGTGAGTAACAGGCTTGGAGGGTATCTATTGTTCACATGGATGAAATGGGCATCAAGAATAGGCGAACTTTCTTTCTTAGAGTATCTGCTTCACGAAAGCTATTCTGGATCATCTTCAAGGTCCACATTCAATGACTCTCTGCTTCTTCTATCTGTGACTTTAGAGTCTCCTAGTTTTATTATATTTCATTAACACTTGAGCAGTCTCTGTGACTGTGATGAGTGTGTGGATAATCCCCACAGTCTTTACATGGTTCTTCTGAAGCTGAGAAGCATTTGACAGGTGTAGGCTCCTAAAACTCAGCAGCAAGCCACAGAAATGGGACGATCACATGTCATCTTTCTTTGCTATTCCCACAGCTCTGATTATCAGATTGAAAACCGAATGACCATCGTAGGAGCAGATGCATGAGTCACTGAGTGTTTGGTCTGTTCTCTTGGATGCTCTTGAGTATTCAGAGTCTTTTTCACAGAGAGATTTAAATGTTTCCTCCTTCATGATGAGGTATCATTTAGCAATAAACAGGACTCCATGGAGAATCTTCTCACGAGATTCAAAGTGTTATGGGCAGAGTCTTAGATTTATCAGAATATTGAGGAAAAAGGAAAGGGCTGAAGAACAATGAATGTAGTGTGTGGAAGGTCATGTTCCCTTGCTCCTTGTTTTGGACTGAATTGTGCCCCTCCAAATTCATCTTTTAGCCCCAACTCCAATGCAACTGCACTTGGATCTGGAGTCTTTAAAGAGATTAATTAAGGTTAAGTGAGGTCAGAAGAGTGGAGTCCAAATTCTACACACCTGGTATCCTTACAAGAAGAGGAAGATATTATCCCTCACTTTCCTCTCTCTTCCCCCCCCTCCCCCCTCTTTGATCACTCCCTGAGAATGTGGCCATCACCAAGCCAGGAAGATACCCTCACCCGAAACTACCCTGATAACACCTAGATCTTGGACTTCCAGCCTCCTGAGCAGTGAGAAGATAATTTTCTGTTGTTTCAACCACCTCTCTTGTGGTATTTTGTTATGATGACCCACTGTCTACCCAGCTCAAAACCAAGCAAGTCATCACACAGTGTGGGACAACCTTGCTGAACTTATTAGTTTATCTCCCAGGATAACTTTCCCTTCAGAATTTCCCACACCATTTTTATGGCAATCCTTCAACCCCCACTGCTGTTGGACTCTCCACTCATGACAGCAAATACTGCTGTCTTCTCATTTCTTCTCTTCTCATTTTTGTGCAAGGTCCTTTTCTTGTAGATGACAGATGACTATCCTGAGAAATGAGTCTATAAAAATGGGCTGCTTGGTTCTGGTGCAACATTAGCAATAATACTGTTGCCTATTGCTGCATCATTATCTGTGCCCTTTGCACAAACGTGATGTATATTGTGGTGTTTATTTTACAAGGATCTGCTTTGTAACAAAGCAGACAAAGGGCTCATTCAACAGGTTTTCCACACATTCCATGCAAAGTCCTGGCCATAATGGGCTTTTGCTCTTCTTCAAAACACATGTATCCAAGCATGCTGTGCTTGTGCACTTAGGACCTCTCATTTTATCCAGTCACACACAGGACTAGAAAAGTGTCAGAAACCCTACTGGCTAGCCATTGGTATGTTGTGTTCTTGGCAAAACCTTTTCAAAAAATAATTGCCTCTTGAAGAGATTTTATTCACAAACAAATTTAAAATGTACGGTTTCTCCCTCTAAACTACTAACATTATAAATATTGCAAAAAGATACACTAATTCTCTTACTCCTTAGAAGCCAGAATTATTAGCATATAAAGTAAATAAAGTTAGGAAAATAAAATGGGTGCATGCCAGAAACTCTCTCGATACATGTTTTCTAAAGATGATCAACAACAACCACCAGGAAATATCTTTGATCTAAGATATGCCTTTTTTGGCCTCCAGAGTATAATATTTCCTTCTGATTACATTAATTAAAGAAGATTACCTTTAATAATGTAAGATAGAGATGTTTTAGGTTACCTTAATTTGTGTTACAAATTTGCTTCAAGCACGAAGGAGGAAAAAAATTCTAAGTTTCCCTTATGAAGAGAGATCTACCAAATATTCTTGAATCCAATCCACACAGAATATAATCTGTACTCAGGTTTTGGTGAATCCTCACATGGAAAAAGCTAGTTCACAATTTCAATCAGCTCCTTTCCTTCAATGGCTTCCTGTCCATAGAGTGACTGAATGAAGATGGTAGTGAGTTGATGCAGGGCACTGATAACACTTCACTTACCAGAAATGATGATGTGATGCATTCTAAGTGAATTATAATGATGATAAAAATAAAGTAAATAACAACGTATTGAATTAGATTGCTTTTACAATATGTACAGAGATTCTATAATTTTCTCCCAAACCTACTCTCAACCACAAATCTAATCTGAATGCATTTATAATCCATATCTGATTTTGTTGTTGTTAGGAGTTGTCTAATCAGGTCCAACTCATAACGACACTATATGCAACCGAGTGAAATACCACCTGGCACTATGTCAGTGCTTCTCTGCTATTCATAGGGTTTCCAATGGTCGAGAACTTGCAAAGTATGTGCAAGGCCCTGGGATCAAGCCCCAAGTACAAAATAAGTAAGTAAATAAATAAATAAATACAAAACAAAGCACATGTTGGTCTATTTATGTCACAGCCATCCACATGTACCAATCTAAGACAACATTGCTATGGTACAAAAGATTAAATCTGAGAATTCCACTTGTTCAATCAAGTGAACAAATTTATAAGCATCTAACTGCTTATCTGTGACGTGATAGGATCAGTGAGTATTGCCCTTGCATGCAGTATTTGCAGAAGTGCTTACACCAGCCTCAGAGTTCCCTTCTGCTGGGTGTTTCATGCGATGCTCATTTATGGCCTCGTTATACAGGTGTAACCGGGGCACACAGCAGTGATACTGTTTAGGACACAAGGTGATCCAGCTGGGAGCTGGAGACGGTAGCTGGGCACAGATCAACTGGATATTAGTCAAGGGACCTTGAGGAGTTGTTTTACAACTTTTAAGTCTTATTTCTGCATTTAAAAAAATCTCATATATGTACTGTGAACATCAAATGAAAGAATATACGTCAAACACATCAGTCAGTGTAAAGCACATCATGCACGCTGAGTCAGTGACAGGAGCTATTCTCTTTTGAAATCTTTCTGAAGTCACATTGAAAATGTCCAGTCAACTTGGACGTGGAATTTAAATGCACTGCCAATGAATGAGCCCTGAGCAAGAAGAGCGACTCTGGGGAGTGACCTCCTGTCCTTCAGCATGAGGCGCACCTGGCCTGATGTACAGCACACCTGGCCGGTTTCCTTCAGGCGACATTTCCATTTGTAAACTCAGCTTTCATGCTGATATGCAGATTTCCATTTTTCTAGTTATATGTGGTCTAAAAACTTAAGAATAGTTTTTTATTCTTTCTAATCTGTTTCATGGGCTGGGATTTAGCTCAGTTGGTAGAGCACTGCACTGCAGTCTCTGAGGTCCCGAGTTCAATTCCCAGCACTGCAAAAATGGGAGAAGGGCCTGGCAATCCATTTCCAAGGCAATCCCGAAACAGTCAGCCATTGAAAACCCTATGAGGGTCACTATGAGTCCGATACCGACCCGACGGCACCTAACAACAACAACAACAATCTGTTTCTTGTTCCTGACCCATTTGAACTCTCTAATTATTTCACATATGCAAATTGTTTTTGCTCACTTAAACACTGAAGTGTTCAAACATATGGTTATCTAGTCATTAGTGTACTTATTAGTGTATTTATTCACAGGCATATTGTCCACTGGGCAATTGATACTCATCAGACATAGATTTCTGATTTGTTGCTAATATATATTCTCCTTTGGGTTTTGTTTGTTTGACATCTGAGTTTCCACCAATTTTTCCGTAAGGTACTTAATTATCATTGTATTGAGATCTTGAATTTCCCTAGTACAGGTCCAGAAAGCTTATTGGAAAATTTCTTAATAATTTATTGAGAAACTACTATATACCAGGCACACCATGAGCTATGTTGTTTTTGTTAGGTGCTGTCAAGTCATGTCTGACTCATAGTAACCCTCATAGGGTTTTCAATGGCTGATGTTTTGAGATTGCTTCAGGTGTGGATTGCCACATCCTTCTCCCAATATAAGATATAGTTATATCAAAATAAAAGCCTAAGACTGAAAATGTTCAAAATCCTTTCTGGAAGTCCACCTAATGTTGACTGAAATAAAGCACTTGAATTATCTGTGATTTCACATGTTGCAGGACCTTAGAAAGGTCTTCAACTATTTGGAGGGTATGCTATTCTCTTTAATGGTATTTCCTTCCCCTCTTGTATTAAAATGAGCTGAGAAACCTTTGAAAGGTAGCCCTTGCTGTGTGATCTGGTCAGTATACCAGTCAAGGGGTGGGTGTTTTGAGAGTGAGTTTGTGTGAAGTGTGTGGTCTTAGGCCTTGGGAGATGCCCGAGTCTGAGGCAGGGCTATAGAGTGTACTTGGGAGACCCAGCCATGGCAGTGAGCCTGCTCTTCTGTGTGGCATTCTGAAGGGAATCTCTGGCGTCCCTGCTCCCTGGACTTCTCAGAAGCTCTTCTGAACTCTTACAGAGGCGCGGTATCAGGAGGGTTGACTCCACGGTGGTCCTAGAGCAAACCATGAAGATTCTGCAGCCTGCTGTGCTGGCCAACACTAGCTCAGGGTCTTTCCCAAAGGCTGCAAATGTCCCTTCTAGGTATGTCCCCGACCTATGATCTTCTGTCACCATATCTAGGAGCATTTTGCAATAGTAAGGGTGAGTCTGATGGCCTGGGCTTCCAACCTCTCACTGTCGTGTGATCTGCTGAACCCAGAGACCTGATTGCATCTTATCTTCTACAACACAGCTGTGGCCCTTGACTCATCAGGGCCATGCTTAGATCTCCTGACAGTTGCAACAGCTTGGCCACTCACCAGGCAGAACTGACACTTCCTGGAGCAAGGCACGAGGGTACCCTGATGGGGTATACTTGTAGGCTGGGGTGTGTCTCAGTGGTAGAATGCATCTTTCCATGCACAAGGCTCTGGGTTTGATCTTCTCCACCAGAAATCAACAGCAACAACAACACTTACACTATTACACTTGTTTCATAGACCTTTAAATAATAGTTACACTCGTCACTACTTTGAATTTATAGTACTTATCAGACTCAGAGATTGATCATTTCATTTAATGCATAAAGAAGCACATATATTAATGCTAAATGTTTTACATTATCTACATGTTCTTATTTTAATATTTTTAAAAATATTTGAAAGCTACTTATCCATCATTATAACAATATTTCTTATATTATCTTAGATTTTTCCTACTTTCTTATTTTCTCAGATATTTTATTTCTCTTTGGCATTTTATTCTGAGAAGGTATCCTTATGTTTGACCAGATAGACAAAAAGACCCAGGACATCACAGGCTGCAGAGTGTCTTTAGGGTAGGAGAAGAGAGAGAAAAGGCTATAGCTGAGCTGTCATCAAAGGCAGGAGATGGGAACTCCCAAATGAAAACAACCAGAGCTCTGTGACTGGGGCCCCCTGAGTCCTCAGTCAGCGTTTGCTGAGTGGTGAGTGGAGACATGGACACCGGCTTGGGCCCACGGTTGGCTCCTGATATCTGGACCTCTAGCTACTCTGATAAAATCCACTGGCCATTATCCTTCTGCCTTTACATCCCAACACACTGCCGCCTGAAGGCAAGACCCCTTGGAGCTCCTGTGTTTCCCACATCTTTTGAGCCCAGTGGGCCTTTTCCTCTGCGTTATCTGTGCCATGGTCTGTGTGCAATGAGCAGCATCAGAAGGTGGAGACAGTGTGTATCTAGGAGCAAAGGGCAGCCACGCCCCCTGCCCACTATAAAAGATCCAGGTCCCCAAGCTCAGGGTACTATTTCCCTTCTGGAAGAAGCTGGAGCAATGCGTGCCACCTCACACTGCGTGTGTCACCATGTGGAGCTTGAGAAACTGGCACCCAAACTACTGACACTCTCATTATTGTGACTTTTATGAGTAAGAAAGCATCCTGGACCAGTGGCACTGCTTCGCCCTCTAGTGGCCAGTGTACATTACGCTTACTGAGAGCTCCCTGAAATTGCTGAAGAAGAACCCTAACTACCCATGATCTTTTTGGATTTTCCCATAATGGAATGTTTCACATAATCTGTGCTACCCACTGTCAACCACAATTTTTTCTTAGGCTTTGGGAAATTATAGCTACTGTCCTGAAGAGTTGCCTTGTAGCAGCCCTTAGTGAGGTCCCCTTTGCTTTTTCCTGGCACATCTGTCCATACGAGGTGCCAGGGGTAATTCCAAACTTTGGGACGCATCTGTGAGACACAGTTCCTGCTCAGGCAGTACCAGGTCTGGGCCTCCACTAATAGCACTTGATTCTCGAGAATCCCAACTGATCATTTTCTCCCTCTCGCCCTTCAGAGAGTCTACGGCTATGTGCCTCAGCATCAGTAGAAAGCCATCAATATTGCAGCCTACACATTTCTGTTCTCCTGCCTCTACTTATCAGATCTGGGAGCAGAGCATTTACGCACACCAAACCCAGGGGCATTTCAGAATGGCACAAAGTGAGACCAAATGCTGCCCCACACAGACTTTTGTTTTATTCACACCCAGGTGTGTCTTCACACAAATCAGACTGTGACAGATGGAAGCTGGTCAGACTCCCTCTGAGTGGCCACAAGCTCTTCCAGCTATTGTAGTGACTTTGCTTACTCCGTAATGTTGTAGAGCGGCTGTGTCAGTCAGTTTCCCATCATCATGACCTGTGGAAAAATAATCAACCTTGAGGAGAAAAAGTTTATTTCAGCTATAGTTTCGAGTTCTCAGTTGGTGGCTCCATTGCTTTTGAGTTTGTAGTGAGGCCAAACATCATGGCTGGAGCATGAGGTGGAAGAAGCTGCTCTCTTCATGGTGGCCAGGAAACACACAGAGAGACAGGAAGGAGAGGGGTCCCAATATTCCTTCCAAGGGCCCACACCCTAAAACCCAACTTCCTCCACTAGGTCCCCCCTGCCAAAAAGTCCCGCAGCCATACTACGGAGGCACCTGCTCCAGTCAGATCTTGGAAGTTAAGCAGGGTCGGGCCACCTAGGTGGGAGACCACCTTGGAACAACAGATACTATAGGCTTATGAGAAAGACCCAGCAACCCACTCCCAAATATGAATCTGCCATTGAAAACCCAGAGAAACACTGACATAGTGTTTCGACTGGTGTGCGTAGGGTCGCTATGACTTGGATACTGACTCGATGGCACCTGACAACAATAACAACAACCGCAAGATTTAAAATGGAGGATCTGCTGATACTTATTTGAGATTTATACAAAGTCTAGAATGATTTAGAAAGAATTGCAGGGTACACACCTGTTTTATGAAGTATAAATGTGGCCCCAAATGACATAGGTAGAACTCAGCCTGGGAGCAACGGGTTGCTGGGTCTTCATCCGCAGGTCTGTCCTCTTTCCATTGTTACCTCCCATGCTTTAAACTCAGGTCCACTAATTTGTTTCAAATAGTTCATGAACGAACTGATAATGATAATGAAACAGTAGTGAGGCATAGGTACCGCAGTCTCAAATCTGACTCGCACCTCTTCAACAGTTTTAGAGGGCCACAAAACCATATTCCGATTAGAATCTTGTCCTCTCGTGTGCCAGTCCAGTCCTCATGTGATTGCATTCCACATCTGATTTTGTAGCCCTCTAAACTGTGGAAAGGGGGTGGACTAGGTTCCAGAATGTGTGGTGTGTGTACGTGAAAGTGAGTCCACAGGGTGTACTCGATTCTTAAAGGAAATTGGGATCCATCCCCTCCCCAAAACAAGTGTAAGAAACCATAACATAAAACTCTAAAATAATGAAGACTGTTAGCTGGCTTGTTCAGGTGATGAAATGCCACATTTTACAAGGAAGAGCACTGAGATGCTACTCCGCAGGCTGAATCAGGCTGCAGGAATGACAGACTTGCATTTTAGTCCCAAGTATATACAAGAAGATAGAAATTTCCAAAAGAAAACCATATTTGCAAATTTGCAACTCTTAAAAATGTGTGGAATTTAAGGTACAGAATTTGTTTAATATTTTTTTCCTGCAGTACCTGGGGGTTGAAACCAGGGACTTCATATATACGTGGCAAGTGCTCTGTCATTGGGCTACAACTCCAGCCCTTTTTCTTAAATTTATCTTGAGACAGGGCGGCAGTTAAGGAGGTAGCGATAAGTGTAATTGATAGGGCTCAGGCTTTGGTATACAATTTGTAAATTGATTCCATAATTGGGTCTTTCAAGTAAAAACCTTTAAGGAAAGGTATTCCTGTGAGGGCTTGGCTTCCCATGATTAGGGATGATGTAGTAATTGGTATTAATTTAGCTAATCCTCCTATTTTTCGAATGTCTTGTTCATTCTTGAGATTATGAATAGTAGATCCTGAACATAGAAATAATATTGCTTGAAAGAATGCATGTGTACAAATATGTTAGAAGGCCAAGTGGGGTTGATTAAGTCCAACACTAGCTATTATTAATCCTACTTGGCTTGAGAATGGTACAATTTTTCAAATATCATTTTGGGTTAGAGCACAAATAGCTATAAATAGTGTGTCTCACTAAATTGCCCAGGCTGCCTCTGGCCTTGAACTCAACCCTACAGCCCTAATCTCTTGAGTTGCTGGGATTACAGGTATGTGCCGTAGCGCCTGGCCGAGCTACATAATATTTCAATTATTATTATTAATATTTTTGTTTGTTATGTGGTACTGGGGGTTGAACCCAGGGCCTCGTGCTTGCATCCTGTGCAAGTGCTGGACCACTGCGCTGCACCCTCAACCCATTTTCTTTTTACTTTTTTGAGACAGGGTTTCACTGAGTTTCGGAGACTGCGTCAGGTCTGGAACTTGCGATCCTCCTGCCTCCGCCTCTCGAATCACTGGGATTACAGGCGGGCCCCACCATGCCCAGGTATTTTTCAATTATTACATTAAGATAGAAAAGTAATTGTCATACAACTGATATTTCATGTAATTTCACTAACACGGTGGAGCACCTTCTACATTTCATAGAAAGTTTAAAACCAAAATTTCCACCAGGGCTATGGAGTGGATCACCATGAGACTGAAGGAGTCTCAGGGCAAAGGTAGGAGGTCCAGGGAGGATGGGCACAGCACAGAGATGCGAGCTGGGGCCTCGGCAGAAATACTCTATTTGACAGAATATGGGGTTTGTTTTTTCCTCTTAAATCCACCATTGAGCTGTCTGTGGTAACACTGTTTCACTCCTGCTAGTCACTGAAATGTGGCTGGGGTTTAGGTCATTTGATAGAGTAAAGCTACGCTCTTTCTGAGGACCCGGGTTCAATCCACAGCACTGCAAAAATGGGACAAGGATGTGGCAATCCACTCCTGAAACACATCGGCCATTGAAAACCCTATGAGGGTCGCTACGAGTCAGACACAACTCAATAGTACCTCACGTCAACCGTTATTGAAGTATTGCTATTTATAATTTTCAAGGTTGCAGTGAAATATAATTGATGAAATGATTTATTGATGTTTTTAGTGATGGGTGGCACTTAATTTAGTAGAAAATTGCTAGGTACCTGCTGCACTTTATTAGCAAGAATGTAAAATGTGAACCTCAATTGTTTATTTCCTTGGTGACATAAAACACTTGAACTGGCTTTTACTCAAGCTATTTCAGACTTACTCATTGATTCATGTCTACAACCATACAAACCCCGTGTCCAATCTCCTCTGATCTCAGAAGATAAGCAGTCCTGGGTGTGGTTAGTCCTTCAGTGGGAGACAGCCTGGGAATACTGGGTTCTGTAGGCCTGGGAAAAGCCTACACCACTGGACAGTAGTCCTGTCCTTTTCTCAACCATGATGGGAATAGGGAATGCTTGCAGTGTTCCGTAATTAGGAATTCTTGTTGTTGTTGTTGTTGTTGTTAAGTGCCCTCGAGTTGGTATCCGACTCCTAGAGACCCTCATAGGGTTTTCAGACCCTATGAAACAGGCAGACTGTTTCGGGATTGCCTTGGGGGTGGATTGCCATGTCCTTCTCCCATTTTTGCGGTGCTGGGAATTGAACTCAGGACCTCAGAGACTGCAGTGCAGCGCTCTACCAACTGAGCAAAATCCCAGCTAGTAATTAATTCAAGTCTTTCCATAATTTAGTACTTGTTGTTGTTGTTGTTAGGTGCTGTCCAGTCATTATCCAACTCATAGTGACCCTCATAGGGTTTTCAACGGCTGACTGTTTTGGGATTGCCTTGGGAGTGGATTGCCAGGCCCTTCTCCCATTTTTGACACGCTGGGAATTGAACTCGGGACCTCAGAGACTACAGTACAGCACTCTACCTACTGAGCTAAATCCCAGCCCCAATTTAATACTTACTATAGATTTTTGATACAGGTTCATTATTTGCTATTTCTTCAATGATTACATTGTATTATAGAAACTTCTTGTATCAAATGTGGGGATCCTTTCATTTGTCTCCATTAATCTGTTAATGTGCTACTTTACTTAAAATTGACTTCCTAATGTTAAGACCACTTTTGAATTTCAAACTTAACTTGGTATATGTAGGCTTTCTGCCTCAATGACAGTGAACATCTGCCAACGATTTCTCCTTGGGTCTATCCTTGGCAGGCATTTGGGGCAAGCTTGAAGGAGGAGGGCTTCCCCCAGTAAGTCTGAATAGGATAGGAGTTTTACTCTTTGGGTGTTGGGTAGGACCTCCCTATGAAACCATCATCAACACTTCTAGTTTTCTTTGTAGGAAAAATTTGTCTGCCAAGTGAATTTCTTTCATCTTTTAAAACTATCCTGTTTTCTTGAATCACTGTAAGAAAAGTTAGATGTTTTACGAAATTTAATTCATTTGAACTTTTCAAAAGCCTGGCGTGAAATCTTCCATAATATTCTTTTCTTTTTAATACCTGCACCTATGCACTCCTGATCGTGGCTGTTGGAGCCAATATTTTTGTCAGCTCATTCAGGCATCTAGATCAACCACACCAGATGTGTTTTATTAGGGCAGACCTATACAGTTTCTGATGACTGGCTTCAAAAAAACACAATCTACAGAAATGGTGATAGAAACAAGTTCCAGCTTCATTACACAACTGATTTGGCTTTGATTCTTTCTGTGAATAGTTTTTCCATCTCAATTTCTGCTTCTGTATTTCTACTTTTTAGATTTCTTTTGTCAATTTATGGATGGATGCTTCTCATTAACTTTCAGCCTCTTCATGTGCATTGATGAGCATTTATTATTTAAATGAAACCTTTCGGCAACATAAGCCCATTTTACTATTACAATATTTATCACCACTGTAAAAAAAAATGCTGCATTCCAGGAATCCCTCTCTCAGGGGTGGTTGGTGTCCTGGTGGGTGGCAGGTAAATAGGTTCTCTGAAGGTATGTGAGAAGGGAGACCCCGTCACAGTGTCACCCTCTCTTTCCCCAGGCCTGGAGGCACCTCGGAGGTGATGAAGGAGAGACAGTGCTGAGAGAGCAGGGCCAGGCTGGGCAAGCCTGGAAGGACACTGGGCAGTGGTCACCCCCATGCCTGGCCTGCTCTGCTTCTCAGATGGAATCCACACCACCCACCAGGATACCTAAGCCTGCTCCTGGAGAGCTGGGAACGCCCTGGCTTCTACCCCATCCTTGCCTTGTCATGCAATTTTGC